>CABFVX010001347.1:67107-106537 GCA_902151425.1 Timema shepardi | reverse complement strand
AGCAAGACAATGTTTCCCCGCGCGCGACTGCCGCTACATCACGCGCCAGGCTTGCTTTTGCCATTGTTATTTCGATTCTCGATTTGGTTACTATTTTGGTTTGATTTTGTGAACAATTTTTGACGACCCATTCTATTGTTTAACATTGTTATTTTGATTTGGTTACGTTTTTGGTTGGATTTTGTGAACGATTTTTGATGACTCACGCTATTTTTTTTTTAATTTGATACGAACTTAGGAGTACCTTCTTCAAGAAATAGGTAGGTTTTAATTTATTTACTTTTTCACGTATTGTCTAAAAAAATACAATTTTTTCGTATGAAGGTCAGAGATGGAACAAAATCTGTTAAAATTCCAATAACGACCCCTTCGAAATAACGACCCTTTTCCAGGGAACCGTGAAGGGTCGTAGAATCGAGAGTTGACTGTACCACTATTATTGGATTAAATACTAGCTACTTATTCATTTTATCAAATGTCTCCTGCTCCACAGCAATCTTATTGCTTGCATATTTGAGTTACACTTTCACATCTTATAATTACATAAAAAATATGGCTGATGACAGTTTATCACACAGCTAAATAACATTTTAACACTCACAGGAAAATACTTCTTCCTGAATGGCTAGTCCTACAAATGTTGGAAAAGTTGAGCGAAAAAGTTTATGGCCTAGAGGTGAGAATTACCATTGTATTTATTCTCATTTCCTAAAATAATTTGAATTGAAGGATACAGGTGGAATAGGGGGAAATCCACACACTATACATATTTTCTGGGACAATATTAAATCTCAAGGGAGAACCGAAGAGTCGAATTAAAGTTTTGTTCTTATGTTTTGCCCACTGCCACTGCCTAGTCAGTGACCAATCTGGAAGAATATTCCGGGGTTTCTCCGTTACACAGTTGATATCAGGTCACCCAAACTTCTCAAAAGTCTAGTGATCATCCTCGAGTCGCTTTATAGTCAGAGCGTTGTAAACCATCGCTGGGAATTAGAGACGTAACATTCAGGTTAGGTCAACGAGAGAACAATTGAATGTTAGTACACTGACAGTAGTGGGGACCTTTCCCTAATTTGGTTAATCTACATCACACACTCTATTATAATTAGATATTACGCAATAAACAACTATTAGTGAGCCCACACAATTATTTCACGCTACCTAACACACCACCTGAGCCATCCTGATAAATTTTACCCACGGGTTGGAGTGTGTAGCGGAAAATATATAAGTTGTTTCTTAACCGTAATCTTAAGTGCATTGGAAATGTCTCTTTATTCTCCAAAATATGGCAGCATTAACTCAATTTGAGTTAAAATTTTAATCTCCACCATTTCCCTTTGTAACCTTAAATTACTAATGTCACACATTCAAATAATTCCAAGTTTATTACTTTTTTTTTTATTTGTGTATACAGTTTACATTCTCATTTGACCCGACAGATTTTTTTATAAGATGTTCGGGGTTCAAATCTCTTTTTGATTAACTAAATATGTTTTTCTATAGTTTATTATCGTCGAAAGTTTAACACTTTCACTCTCTAAGCTAAGGCGGGTGAGTCTTTATTATTTACCCGTCTCTTATTTATAGCTTTCAAACAAGTGATTAATAAGCCTTAAGTTGAACGCAAGTATTAAATAATAGTAACAATAACAATACCCTTAAAGACCCCCTCTGTTCTCTAGTGGTCAGAGTTCCTGGCTACAAAAGTCCCGGGTTTAATCACCAGCACTTCCGGATTTTATGTGTAGGGGTGAATTTGGAATGCAATCAACTCAGCCATGTGATGTAAAATGAGGATCCACTTCAAATAAAAAGTAGCGGCTTCAGTTTAGAAAACTGAGCTTAATTTATGGAGGATAATTGTACTGACCACAAGACACCCTCTATCCGCGGATGCTGGCAATATCTTCGTCAAAAGGCAGCGTCCGTTTGGACGATGTGGCTCAGGGCTAGTATCATGAGGTCTTATGATACTTGAAAATTTTAAATAAACATTTAAAAATTACCAATCTAATGTACCGTGGCTACGAAAAAATATAGCCCCCGACCTCCGCCACCTTAAAAGAGCAAACAGAACTTATCCTATTTTACCGGTAAGTCAGCGCCCTAGCTGCGGACACTCCACAAACGTTGTCACGGAACACTGGTCATCGGGCGAGTAGATCAAGAAAACAAGGACTAAGTCACCTAATGGCATGTAACCCCTGTGTGCTAGTATGGTAGTCCCCAAGCTCAAGACGCTGCGCAGGAACCCAGCTTGGAGAAAAGAGCTAGAAGTGTAATCACGTGTGTCTCCCCAACTGTGTTGCTATGAAGTGACTTAGCCTACGTAGATTTCAATCTCTGTAAAAACTGAGATGTTTTGAAAACTCTCTAGGTTTGTCGTAAGTAAGTTTGGTGATATGAGAATATGTGAGTTATAGTTCCCCACTTGGCAAACTAGGGGTTACGTGAGATGGATGGGGGGCTGTGTCTATTTAATCTGCTCGCAATTAGCTTTTGTAAGGCTTGTTTCTCTAGAAACTTGAAGTGAGTTTGAAGTTACGCGGCTCCGGGAAACACATCTCACCCGGTATTCCAGGAGGGTTTACAAACTTTGACTTGCCCGCGCAAGAAAATATAGCATGTCGTCACACCGCGTCGCGTCGGTGGGAACGAGGACTAAATTACAGGCGCATTTTGTTTTGGTTTCCTCAAGACGGGGAGGTTGGCGTTCTAATCCCAGCCGGGCCTACTAAGCATGTATTTTCCTAAATGTAATGGGTAGAGCCCGAATGGGTAGTATGACGTGTTGGGGGGGAGGGGAGGGGGACCACAAAAAGCAAGACGTCTACCTTAGGGTGGGAGTAAAGTAAGGAACGCGAGAAAAGATAAGGGTTTTTTTTAGTATTTATATTTTTTTTTTAATTTGTTGAAAGGAATCAAATATTATTCCAGAAGAAACAGAGTTTAATATTCTTCACGTAGTGATACCAACATTTGTTTGAATATCTGCCATTAGCATAGTTGTATCAGATGAGAAACTTTTCAAATTAATGGATAAATGTTATTAAATTCCAGGACACCGTTTACATATATTCAACAAATGTTGATATCACCATGGGAAGGAAATTAAAATCCATGTTTCTATTAGAGAATAATTTGATTTATTTTGGTCGAAGCTGATATTTATATTAAAAAACTGCGAGAACACTGACCTTCTTTCTCATCCCCTTCAACCCCGCCTTAAGACTAATAAATGTGTAAACATTTAACAGGCACTTTGAAATGCAAAGTTATTTTGATTACAACACCCTTGGTTAGTTAGTTATTTTAGTAATTGGACGTAAAATAGACGATCACACAATGAAGTACATAATTAATTTAACATAATTTTACCCGCCTCGGTAGTAAAATCGTCTAAGGCATCATTTTGACAATAGATGGACTGACGATGACAGGGAGATTAGATTTCGAATCCCGCTCGAATGTACGGAGAATTTAGCCTCTTCTCGATGGTTTTCCACTCTCCCTCCACAGGAATGCGAGTGTGCCCACACCCCTCGTGGACCCCTTGTACCCCTTTATTACTTATGGGGATGAACTGCACCTACACCCGTTGATAACGGAGGGGGGGGATAAATAGGGGCCCGCGACCCAGATTCGGGCACGGTAAGTCATTGGCGTTACTACAGGGTTTGGGCTGAGAGAGATCTCGATAGATTGTCTTTCTACACTTTTATGCAAAGCTTAATATGAGCACGAGGTTATTCCCGGGTAAATAATCAAACGTTGAACTAATACCTCATCTCCTCGCCCGCCTATAACCCAGTCATGCCCAGGTTCGAGAAAATTCCCTCCATACGATAATAAGTCCACACACCCGAGAGATAAGGAATTGCGAACAGATTACGCGTGCATTCGCGATCGCGCGCCTCCACCCTGACAAAAGACGACACAATGTGCACTAACCTAGTACAAAACCAGAGTGTCTCAACCAGCCTCGAAACCCGAGTCTCTGGGTTCGTCGAGCCCGTGCGCAGTCAACCGCGCAGAAGGAACAGACGAGCAGCGCTGCGCACGCACACCAAATGAAAAGAGACAAGTTAACTCGGCTCACAAATACATAGACTATAAATTAAACTTTAATTATCCCTAGCACATTAACGCAATTATTATAAATGCGAGGTGACCTGGTGGTCTAGGGGTAAGGTGTCAGACTTCTATGCTGGGGGCCGGGGTTCAATCATCGGTCCCGGCAAAGATTTATCTGATTATCAAACTCTTCCTTCACTTCTGACAAGACATCTTGTGAATGTGAGGAATGCCAGGTCTCCACCGTGGTTCGGATTCCACGTTAAACTGTATGTCCTTCATTTCATCTCACAATCACCCTACCATTACACATTAGCGTAAGTGCGTATAACCCGAACGGGTAGTAAGACGCGGTGCTAATAATAATAATAATTATTATTATTATTATTATTATTATTATAAATGCGGAGAGCCTGAAACGCTTAATCTTTCCTACTATGTTCGACAAAATATATAATATATATTAATTATTTACTCTAATGGATCCACTTTCAAGTTTAAATATTTACCCAAATACCCTAGTAGGGATTTGAATCAAGTCACCCACTTCAGTGGCCAAATGGTCTAAGGCATAACTCTTGTGTTAGACTGGCCTCCCAATAACGCGGATATCGGGAATCGAATCATGCTTGGTTTTAGGGAGAGTATTTTTCCTCGATTGTTTTCCACTCTCCATCCACGCAAATTCACGTAGAGTACGTGTTAAATGCTTCCTTCCTCATCTCTGCCCCATCAGAATAATTATCATATATGCCTATAATCTGAGGAGGTAGTAAGACGTGGCGATGTAAATAAAACTGACCTCGCAGATATGTGTTAGTAAGACTAGCAAGTACAGTAAATAAAACCTGCCTAAGTAGTCTGGATCATAAAGTTTATCTTGTCATCATATTGAGTGTTTTGTAATGTGAATAGTAAGCTATAAAAGTCATGTTTTTTAAATCATTTTTAATATAGGGCCATTTTGTATGAAAATAATTTCACTGGTATCATTGATTGAATATTTTATCTAAAGTAGGGGTAGGAAAAAGGTCGATCTCGCAACAATTGTAAGTCTATCTTGTAGGAAAACTAGTGTAATCAATCAAGGTAAGACTGCCACCTTTCAGGGTAAACGAAGTTTACATTTTATTTATTTCATGTATTTTTGATAAAATAAGGTGCATGAGTATTGGAGAAAATAGTGAATTTAAGGAATAAATATAATATGTATAGAACAAAATATCATTTAAAGTAGAATGGAGAAACTAAGGGTGATTGTGGAACCTTTAATAAAACGTAAAATTAAATCGGGGCCCTAAAAAGTGTGCCAACCCCTGATATAAAGGTACGTATTATTTCATCGTAAGCACTTCACAAATGCTGATGTTTATGTCATTCACATTTTGTGGTTTAATTTATATCTGAACATTATTTTTTTACAAAAGTTTATTTTGAAAATATAAAACAACAAAATTATATTTCTATTTCCAACAAACAATAATAATAATAAATCAATGATATGTCACTTTCCGCTTCAGAACAATTCATTAATAAATATTTATGTATTGTCCAGCGTATCTTTTACTCATTTGGTAAAATATGCATTTCAACCACTTCAATAGAATAGAGGGTTTATAAGAATTGTACCCGCATTTTCGTGAGAGCAGAATAGAAGACCATTTGAGAAAAACGGTCCCCCTGCATACTTGACCGAAATTAAAACCCCAGAAATCCTGTAACTGATAAACCAGGCTATATGAGGCTGACATGGTGCCCACGTGCCCACCAATGCAAATGACTTATAGTATGCCGGTGATTACTCTTCAACCACGCAATCTTATGTATATAAATCCTTATTACTCTCGCTGTGGGCACGTGATGGGGTGGCTGTGGTTCGAGTCCCCACCGGATAATAGTGTGATGTTTGATCAGTGGTTCCCCGTATTCCTCCCACTCTCTCTCTCATATCTACACCATCAGTAAAGATGACTAGAGATGGGCAGTAAGACATGGAGCAAGAGAAACCCCTCATCGGTGGTTACATGGTCTAACGCGTCACGCTCGTGCTAAGATTGGATTTCCAGTGACGAGGAGTTCATGGGTTCAAATCCCAGTCTGATTTAATGAGGATCCCCCCTCCCCTCTAGATTGTTTCTCATGGTCTATCCCCACAAATACGGGTATATTTCCTCTAATATTATCTTTCTCATCCCTATTTCCCTAACGTATTTAACCTGCTTCAATGTCTGGATGGTCTAGCTAAGAAGTCAATTTAGTAAAAGACTAGACTGCCAACAACGGAGAGATTGGGTTTCGAATCTCGGTCGGGTGTACTGAGGGTGGTATTTCATAAATGGTTATCCACTCCACCCTCCACGTAAATGCGGGTTCACTTCCTCTAAATTCAAACTTCCTCATTCCTAACACAGTAGAGTAACTTATTACATAATCTGTTAGTATGTCTATACTGCATGTACTAGTATACTGAAACACTGATTAGAATAAATTATTTAATTTATGCTTGAAATTAGAGCAGATACGTTTCTAAGTAAGACGATATTGGGGGAAAAAGTCTTAGGAAAATTTTCTAAGCAGATAATTATGATTACCAGGGACCGAATTTTAGTTACTTAAAAATTATCAAAAAATATCTATAAAAAACAACAACAAAATTACTTCCAATTTTTAAAAACTAACCTAAAGAGTATAAACTGACTCTTAATAAAATGCAAACGACTAAATAAAACACGCACGTTTCAAAACTAGAAAATACATCTGCAATGAAAAGCCTTTATTAACTAAACTCTTGCACCCTGCTAAATATAATATAGATATACCAGGCCTACGTTATCTTCTCATTCCAACAACTGTGTATTTAAAAGATGTAAGCATTTATAAAATATCAGTATTTTTTAAAAACATTTTAATAGTTAATAAGGAACGATTAAGATTATTAGTAGTAGAATTCTCTGACAAGACATCTTGTTAATGTGGGGAATGCCAGGCCTCCGCCATGGTTCGGATTCCACGTTAAACTGTAGGTCCTCCATTTCATCTCACAATCACCCCACCATTACACTTTATAGTAAGTGCGTATAACCCGAATGGGTAGTAAGTCGCGGTGCTAATAATAATAGTAGTAGAATTAAATGTTTTGTTAGTGTGGCAATTGTATTAATTTAGCATGAAAAAACATGGATCAATATATATTAGAGATGGGCCACTCGAATCTTCGAATCCTCGAATCCACCGAATCCTGGCAAGTATTCGAGATTCGAGGATTCGGTGTTTTACTGGATTCGATGATCGAATCTTTCACCTCATAAACAAAGCATAATATCTTGAATTCAAAAATTACTTAGTTAGGCCTACTTGAAAAACACTACTTAATCCGTAATATTTATTTTGTCGGAGAAAAGAGATAATCATTAATAAAATATTCTTTAAAAAATAAAAATAATCATTAGGTGTGGTGGAAAATCTTACGTGCCTAGTACCCTACCCTCCCTCCTGTATGGGAAACTTGGACTCGACCGTTTCGGCACATGCCCACTTATAAAACTTTCACCCCACGAACATCTTGTAAATATTTAATGACCACATTAAAACTCTTCAAAAACTGAAAATTAAAACTAGAATTACAAATAAACTCGAAATAAATAAAACAAATTACGGCTTTTTAAAAATTAGAAATAAGAACACATTACACACGATATTTAGTCAGCCGCCATGACATATTATGTTTACTCGCCCGAGTGATGATTAAAATAAAGATACTGTTACATCTTACTAGCCAACTGGTTTTAATTATCTACAACTACGCAAATAACCCCTATTTATTGCATACGATCCTTAAGTTACACATTTTGTTGGGTTTCATGAAAAATAAATACTGTCAACAGTCAGACAGCGATAAAATTGTTTATTTATCTCTACCGGCCTACGTATCGTATCGTATCGTATCGTATCGTATCGTATATCGATTGTTTGTTTAAAATTGATTCAGGTAACCTGATCTCCTAGTAAGCGCTCTCGAGTTTTAAGGATCAAATAACGACTTGCTAATCCATTATTTGTTTTTAAATTGATTTTAACTTAGAGTTTAATATTTTTTTAAATATTATTGAAGTAATTGTAGAAATATTCAAACGTAGTCCTGCCTTATAACATGGGAATGAACATATTGTAGTCGAAAATATGTTCGTGCTTTAAATAGAATGTATTCTCAGAAATTGAATATATTTGTTTTCTACGCGAAAATAGATAATGGATGTATAAGAAGATAATAAAACAACTTAGGTATTATTGAGTTAACTATTTCCAAAGTATGTTTAGTTGTTAAACATGTTTTAATCTTTATTAAAAATATCCGTTTGTATTTTTATTTTTGCTATCTTAATACAATAAAATATCCTTTAATGATGATTTAAGTTGATCAAAGGATATCTAGGCCTAATCTGTTTATTTCACATGTTATTTTTATAAACTTAACTCATTCTAACAACACTTTTAAAAATAACTAAAAAACACTCAAATTTTAATTTATTTGATTTTTAAACATTAATAAGAGTCTAGATTGTTTAATTTGGCTGGATTTTAACCTGTATTTTGTGAGGGGTGGTTGGGGTTGATTAAAATTGAAAGCACAATTGAAATAAATCTCAATTCACAGTTTAGACCTATATTGTATAATGTAGGTCTATTTGTAAATAATTAAAATTTAAAACGATTTGCTAGGATTCGGATTCGGATTCGAGATTCGAAAATAAAATGTAGATTCGGATTCGAGATTCGGATTCGAGAAATAGTGGATTCGACCCATCTCTAATATATATATATATATATATATATATATATTATGTAATATAATAATATAGTAATTATAATTTGAGCTATGAATGAAAAAGTTTTTGGTAATAATAATTACAAGTTATTATATCTTATGATGAAATATATAATACAATATTGAAGTTTTAACAAACACCAAAAAAGTTTTAAACATATTAAAATATTAAAAATTTTAGACTTTTGAGTCAAATTACTTTAAAACAGTGATATGATGAGATGATTTAAATATGTATAAATTAATTGTCTTGTGTTGAATCGGGTATTAAACAGAATTATTTATAAATAAAGATTTTAAAAAGAAATGAAAAAAGTTACATAAAAATTGGATTATTTCCTTAATTGTAGTGACCTGTTCCTTTTATTATTGCTGCAATCCCTGCAACGTATTGGGCTTATACATGTTTTCATGCAGCACCATCATCATCATCATCAGTTCTAATGAAAAAAAAGAACAACAGCAAAATAAAATTATGGCTGAACCAAACCGCGTTAGCCAATTTGATATAACCTGAAAGTTTAATGTAACATTACACTTATGAACCTTCATTAAATTTTCAGGTTATATTACATTGGCTAACGCGGTTTGGTTATACCATAATTTTATTTTCATAATAACCATCATTATATCAACTCATTGTAAGTACGACGTATACCTCATACGGTGTACTAGGCCACCAGCGCGTTTACTAATCTACACCTTTGCTGACCTAACCTGCATGGCATGTACCTACCTCTCGTTTATATATGTCATACAATACTAAAACATAAATGCCTAAGTATGACTCAAAAAGCCCTAAAAATGACACACAGATACCTTAAATACTTAGAAATAACTACAATAGCAAGAAAATATGATATATTCATATCATATCATGATCATATTATCGTATCGTATCATATTTTCGTAGTTTGCGTGCTATTGCAGTTATTTTTTTAAGTATTTAAGGTATTTGTGAGTCATGAACAATGTTGTCTATATATACATACATACATTATAAACACACACACACACTTCTACAACCGAGGGATCATGAACAATGTTTATGTTCTTACGAACATTGTCTGAGATACACCAATAAAAAGATGACATGTCCTCAAATTCCATGCCCTGCATTGATGACGCAACCACCTGACCTTGCCCTCTTGTTCCCAGGTACATCATCTCCTCCCTGTGCGGCCCGGAGCAGTGTTACAGTCCACCCGTGGTGGTAGCCGCCGTGTTCTGGGTGGGGTACTTCAACTCGGCCCTTAACCCCCTCATCTACGCCTACTTCAACAGGGAGTTCCGGGTGGCGTTCAAGAAGACACTTCAGTCTTGCTGCTACCACCTCCTGCTCGTCAAGTCAGGACAGGATGGCCCGAGGTTCTGTCTTAAGGGACGTAGGGGAGGGGGAGCAGGTGGTGGCATCGGAGGGGGCAAGAGGGACATGAGTAACAGTAACGCCTCCTCTGAGATCCATCTGAACAACCACATAAAAGCAGGGGGTGGGACGGTAACTCCGGGGAGTGGTGGGGTTTTGACCGGAGGTAACGTCAGCGAGGTGGATATCGTTGGACAGTCAGAAGCGGTCATTTAATTCAAAGGAACGGAACCAGGTTAGTTACGAGTATACGCTTTGTCTTAAGACCAAGAGTGAGCCGTTAACAAGGCTTCCGGGTTCAAAATACTTAGCGTGTTTCAGAGGCCAAGGATTCGGTCAGTTGGTAGTCCAATAGCTATTGTCCGTAGTGAGGACTGGAGCTGCTCCTTGTGTATGGCTCACTATACAGACCTGGAGGGTTGTCTGTTTATCAGGAGAGAGAGAGAGAGGTTCAGTGGGGAGAGAGAGAGAGAGAGGTTCAGTGGGGAGAGAGAGAGGGTTTCAGTGGTGAGGACTGGAGCTGCTCCTTGTGTATGGCTCACTATATAGACCTGAAGGGTTGTCTGTATATCAAGAAAGAGAGAGAGGGTTTCAGTGGTGAGGACTGGAGCTGCTCCTTGTGTATGACTCACTATATAGACCTGAAGGGTTGTCTGTATACCAGGAAAGAGAGAGAGAGGTTCAGTGGTGAGGACTGGAACTGCCCCTAGTGTATGGTTCACTATATAGACCTGGAGGGTTGTCTGTATATCAGGAAAGAGAGAGAGGGTTTCAGTGGTGAGGACTGGAACTGCTCCTTGTGTATGGCTCACTATATAGACCTGAAGGGTTGTCTGTATATCAAGAAAGAGAGAGAGGGTTTCAGTGGTGAGGACTGGAGCTGCTCCTTGTGTATGGCTCACTATATAGACCTGAAGGGTTGTCTGTATATCAAGAAAGAGAGAGAGGGTTTCAGTGGTGAGGACTGGAGCTGCTCCTTGTGTATGACTCACTATATAGACCTGAAGGGTTGTCTGTATATCAAGAAAGAGAGAGAGGGTTTCAGTGGTGAGGACTGGAGCTGCTCCTTGTGTATGGCTCACTATATAGACCTGAAGGGTTGTCTGTATATCAAGAAAGAGAGAGAGGGTTTCAGTGGTGAGGACTGGAGCTGCTCCTTGTGTATGACTCACTATATAGACCTGAAGGGTTGTCTGTATATCAAGAAAGAGAGAGAGGGTTTCAGTGGTGAGGACTGGAGCTGCTCCTTGTGTATGGCTCACTATATAGACCTGAAGGGTTGTCTGTATATCAAGAAAGAGAGAGAGGGTTTCAGTGGTGAGGACTGGAGCTGCTCCTTGTGTATGACTCACTATATAGACCTGAAGGGTTGTCTGTATACCAGGAAAGAGAGAGAGAGGTTCAGTGGTGAGGACTGGAACTGCCCCTAGTGTATGGTTCACTATATAGACCTGGAGGGTTGTCTGTATATCAAGAAAGAGAGAGAGGGTTTCAGTGGTGAGGACTGGAACTGCTCCTTGTGTATGGCTCACTATATAGACCTGAAGGGTTGTCTGTATATCAAGAAAGAGAGAGAGGGTTTCAGTGGTGAGGACTGGAGCTGCTCCTTGTGTATGGCTCACTATATAGACCTGAAGGGTTGTCTGTATATCAAGAAAGAGAGAGAGGGTTTCAGTGGTGAGGACTGGAGCTGCTCCTTGTGTATGACTCACTATATAGACCTGAAGGGTTGTCTGTATATCAAGAAAGAGAGAGAGGGTTTCAGTGGTGAGGACTGGAGCTGCTCCTTGTGTATGGCTCACTATATAGACCTGAAGGGTTGTCTGTATATCAAGAAAGAGAGAGAGGGTTTCAGTGGTGAGGACTGGAGCTGCTCCTTGTGTATGGCTCACTATATAGACCTGAAGGGTTGTCTGTATACCAGGAAAGAGAGAGAGAGGTTCAGTGGTGAGGACTGGAACTGCCCCTAGTGTATGGTTCACTATATAGACCTGGAGGGTTGTCTGTATACCAGGAAAGAGAGAGAGGGTTTCAGTGGTGAGGACTGGAACTGTCCCTAGTGTATGGTTCACTATATAGACCTGGAGGGTTGTCTGTATATCAAGAAAGAGAGAGAGGGTTTCAGTGGTGAGGACTGGAACTGCTCCTTGTGTATGGCTCACTATATAGACCTGAAGGGTTGTCTGTATATCAAGAAAGAGAGAGAGGGTTTCAGTGGTGAGGACTGGAGCTGCTCCTTGTGTATGACTCACTATATAGACCTGAAGGGTTGTCTGTATACCAGGAAAGAGAGAGAGAGGTTCAGTGGTGAGGACTGGAACTGCCCCTAGTGTATGGTTCACTATATAGTTCTGGAGGGTTGTCTGTATATCAGGAGAGAGAGAGAGAGAGGTTCAGTGGTGAGGACTGGAACTGCTCCTAGTGTATGTCTTGCTATATATATCAAGACATATAAGATAGATGTATACCTTTGAATCAAAACATCAATCTGATGTCTAGTCTGCACCTCTATAATTCGTACAACAAATTAAACATTATATTGGTCTAATTTAAAGTGGAATAAAGGTAGATCAGGCCAGTATTTCTGCAGTTTTTTTACAATTTTTTAATCAATAAATAAAGCGTCACTCAGTAGAAAATCTATAAATAGTAATTTCAAACATTCTTAGATAATTGTCATATTGACCTGTCTCTTTATAGAAAAAGTTCATTATCAAATGCCAATATTCTAGTGACATACATTAAAAAAACTGCTGATATTAGACCTTCTTTGGGTAGTAAACTAAATTAAATGTAGAAAATATTTTTGTCACAAAAACTGCAAAAAATACTTCGTTTAGTTCGCTTTTCCATCCAGTCCACTTTATTGCTAATAATAAGGTGATCGACAGAAAATCAGGCAACCCGCCATATTTGTATTTTGCAGTTAGTTGGAACTCTCTCATAGCGATGTTCGTATTTTCTCTATAGTTTTTCTATGACTCTCTGTGCTTGCCCGGGCTATTAGAAGAATTGAAACCACTCTAAACCAAGATTTGAATTACTCGAACCTGAATTAAATCGGACTCATTAAAAATCAAAGTGTCGGAACTAGAAAAAATTCAGAGTATTTTTATTTTAAATGTGATATTTGTATTATTCACTAGCGTATAATGTTAAGTGTTATGTATAGTTATTATAAGGTTTATATGTACCTGTAAAATCTCAAAAAATGTCAGGAAATTTGTTGTGACATGAAGTCAGGGAACTAAAAAAATTCACTAGAACTGTCAGAGTTTTTTTTTGTTTCACAATAAGTTTTTGTACATAAGGTCAAAGAGTGTAAGCTATTAGCTTTATCTTCATTAATTATTATTACTATTTATTTCTAAAAGAACTGACATCTATTTTTAATTTTTTATTATTTTTTATGGAAAACGGCGAAAATAATGGGATATTTATTTATGTCTCTTCGTATAAAACCGTGTTAAAATGAGTTTCAAAAACTTGAAAAAGTCTATGAATTTCAAAACCTACCAAGTGTACCGACCCCGTATTAGCTTATAAGAAAAACTTGTGTTATAAAATGTTTATAGTTACTTTTATAATTAAACACTCAATTATTTATGACGAAAATAAAAAAACTGGTTCGATTTAACTCTGCTATAAAGGTTTAATTCAATGGTTGGTTCCAAATTATATTGACTTACAACCCACATAAATTAAATTATATATTTTTCTGACCCACCAAGATTAATAAAGTGTGATTTTCTTGTACAACATTTCACAAAATATTATGGCTTAGTGTAATAGTTTACGAATTTTTATTTTTATCGTGTGAAATATAAGCAGTATTAATACAAAATAAAAAATACGTTCATTATATATATAATGAATGTACATTTTAATCTGTATATATATTAACAGTCATCATTTGTGCAAACTGTTGATCAAAACACTATAATCGATATGAATTATCATATTTTTGAACCACTTTTGGATCAACAAAGCTATTCCCACTCTGAGTCTAATTTCAACATAATAAACTACTTCAATGTTTATTATTTTTCAAAGAACAAATATTTAAACAAAATCACCAGGAGTTGTGATACTGAAAGACATAATATATTTCACTACAGTGTCGAACAAGTCTTAATACTCAGGCCGCATATGCAAACAGAATTTTCAGCTACCGTGCTACGAGAACAAATCAATATTCCAACATCCACTTGACAAAGCAATCTCTATTGAACCAATTAGGTAACGTTTCACCCACAACTTTTGCAAACCAACAAAAAGTGGTCCGTAACTTCCAGTTTGGAAACCAATATATTAATTTTTATAAAATAAATCTTACTCTTTCGACTGCTACCTCATATTATGTTCTACAAGTTACCTTGATTATTTTGTAAACTTTTAAAATAGCTTAACCAGTAATATATGTTTAATTATTTGTGTACCTTCATCTTATGAATTAAGGAACCAGTAAATTCAAGCACATTAATAATATTCTTGTAGTCAAAGCAATTGATGGTATATTTCATGGTATTTTCCTGTTATTAACCAAGTAAGTAAACAATACTGATCTTCCTTCATCTTTAAGAACTAGAGAGGTGATTGTACTATTAATTTGACTTGTTCTTTAGTTGATTTATCTTCTTTTATAGGAAGGTTGAATTTTTTTTTCTATAAGCCCAGTTAATCGACTATAGTATTTTTTCGGTAAAAATATATACATTAATTAACTATTAATCATTTCGCACTTGATCGTATAGATAATATTTTTAACAAAAGTAGTATATTTTGGATGTGTTATTTTGTCCATAGTAAAATTTTACTCATATAAAATGCAAAGTTAACTTTATAATAATATATATATTGCTATCCATCTTCATTTCAAGCTAAAGGTATTTTTTACAAACTTCTAACATTGAAATAAAAACTGAAATAACGAAAATAATTATTTTTTTTGTTCATATTTATTTCAAGATAATTCTGGCAATTTGCCTTAAAATTAACTACCCTCCACATGTATCCTTGTTAGTGCAAGCTTCTAATAATATTAACGGTCAGTAAGATACGAAGCCCTCTAAATATTGTTTCTTAATAGTTAATATACTCTTTATAAATATAAACTTACAACTGAACAGAGAAAACGTGGTCCTCCAAGATGAACCTAGGTTTATTTGTCTAGTATCTAGAGCCCACCTCCCCCACCACTAGGTCCCAACCATGGGGTGGGTTCTCAAGATAGATTTATTAACGGTCAATCGAGAGGGAGATCCCCGCGTGCCTGGAATACTCAGCGAAGCTGGACAGCTTCCATACCAGACATACGTCCTCTTGATGACGACCTGGGAGATTCCAAATATGCGCAATACAGTCCACATATACAGTCCCTTAAAGAGATATACACGTAGTCCACATGTACAGTTCCTGACAGAAAGACCAAAGGTGTGTGTCAATGCCTAGCCTTTTGTACAGTCACTGACAGTGAAAACAATGGTTTAGTCTATGCGTAGTCCATTGTACAGTCCCTGATATAAATAACGGATTATTAGACGTATGTCATATTCATAATGTACAGTTCCTGACAAAATTTACAAAGTATTTGTGAACAGGTAGTCTGCTGTAGAGTCCCTGACATAAAAATAGCGTATTAGCCGACACGTAGCTACTGTACATTTTCTGACATAAAAAACAGTCGATTAGTCGATACGTGATCTAATGTACAGTCCCAAACAAAGAAGATTGGATACTATATTAGTGGTGGAAATCTTATAGGGCTGATGTGGGAAGTCCTGTCACCAATCCCCACAAGAGACAAATTGGCCATAAAAGTGTAGTGAATTTTAATTTTTCAACTCTCACAGTAAAATAAACTATTTCCTGACTGCGTGTGCTGGTTGTAACTTTATATTTCCATCATAAAATGAGAAAGTAATTTGGAGTGGTATATACTAGACGTGAAGAGGTGAACTGTAGAAAAAAAACATCCCCCAGGAATTTAATGAGTTTTTCTGATTTCAATAGCTTTAAATGGACATTTAGATTTTTGCGTGATTCATTCCACTTTGATATCACATATTCAAGCAAAAACAAATCAATCTTCTATATTTGGATAGACGGGCGCTTGAAGATGATTTATTTCCTGGAACACTTGAAAATTTACCAAAATTCTTCAGTCACAGATATGTGTAAATCTATTCTACCCAACTTTGAAATTTGTCTTTGCAAAATTGTTCATGTTTGGATCAACGATGGACGTTCTCTACAATGGTCAAATAAAGTCAAATCTAGAATTGTGGATGTCTATTTGGAGGCAGAGTTAAAATTTGCATTGAACTCAGATATTTAACCAATGTTTCTACAATTTGTCAGACAAAAAGATTGTCAAATTTTTGAATAATTACCTTGCATTTTCAATTTGAACCATTTTTATAATTTGCATCCTAGGCATTTTTAACTGACTAGTCAAAGTATACATGTTTTCGACCAACTTGTCCATACACTGTGTGCTGTACATGTTCGATTGCGCAACATAATTGCATAAATTTTTCATGGCACGGAGAATTTCACCTTCTAATTTGCCACACCTGTGGCTACATTAAAAAATATGTTGCCCACTTCTGTAAAAAGCTATCACTTATGACCATTCTAGTTAAATTAAAAGCACCGGACACCAGTAGAAAAATTTTATTTAATTTTGGACGTATATAATATCATAACGTTAAAAATTTAGCCTTCAGCTATAAATGTGGAACGGAGCTATTATGATTGGCATTTCTATATTAATTTATTTCTGTCTATATTTTTGTATGTATATAATTTACAAATTTTGAAATAATCGATGGATAGTAGATAAATCTCTAATAATTCTAGATACTCACCTAGCTACATCCGATTTTGAACTTTAGTATTCCTTTACAAGAACAGATATATCTAAAATTTAAAATATAATAACGACTCTAAGAATATTTGTCAGTTAAAAAATTTAATATAAATTATTTAGTTTTACTTATGAAAGTAACTGACCCCCATTAAGACTGGCATAGAATACTTTGAAATATAATAAAAGGGTGTCAAAGTTGCCCAAGAATTAAAAATAAGTGTATACTTCATTTCGATACATATCGGTGTGCTGATAGTTAAAATTTACAGACTAGTTAATATATGAATATAGTTTTCTAGGCATACAATATCGGAACTAAATTTTTAAAATCTATTTCCCAACAAATTATGAATGCTTATAAAAAAAAATAAAGCGTATTACATACACACCTAACTACGCCATTCCCTTTCGGGATAGGCAAAAACTGAATAGAAAAACTTCAAACTTAATCCATCCTCACTAATTTTCTCCACACTTCCTTAATCATGTATACTCCCTTCGCTTCAACAACATATATACACCGAGTCAAACATGCTCTTTCCTACTTAAAACTTTTATGCGTCGCTTTTCACACATTTGTCTACAGCATTTAGCCACGTCTTACATGGCCTACTCCTTCCTTTTGATCCACACACTCCACCTTCATACATTCGTTTCCCGATCCACACTCATCCTCTCAAAATGGCCAAACAAATTAAAGACGCTTGCTTCTTTCATATTGATCTATTAGATTCCCTTTCAAACCACACTCCTTCCACACCCATTCATTACTGACTCTGTTCATACGAGTTTTGAAACATACGTTTCTTAGATATTTGATTCCAATCGCATTCACCTTGATCTTGTGTTTCTCTTGACAAACCCACGCTTCACATACATAAAACAATGTTGGTGCTAACACACTTTTATATACCACCATGTTTGCCTCTTTCGATACTACTTCATTATTTACGAAAGTACACATACATCCAATTAATCTCCGAGATGTATTCATCCGTCTGTTGATCTCACCGGACTAAGTTAATAAATTTAAAACAGTCCTTACTTAGATTCAATTTTGTATTGAGAAACATTTTAAAGTGAAATAAATCAATTGTTTTGCCTCAATTTATGATAAATTTTTATCTATTTTCTGTCATGTTTTGATTGACTATATGCATTCAATCATTTACAACTCGGTTTAATAAACAATCTTGGCGGTAGCTGTTCAATTTCAATTAATATATTATAATTAAAATCCCTTTCAAATAAAAAACCTTTTCTAAGGAATATATTTTATAAAATTATTTCAATTTGAACTCTTAGGATAGTAATCAATTTATAATTTTAAAATGTTATAACGTCTTTTGTTTATAATTACTATAGAAAAAATGATTGTTTAACGTTTTAAGTGTGACTTTGTTATTAATAATGATGCATTATTTATGTCAGTGTGTTCATTAAACTCTATTAAAGCAAAGGTTATACATAATACTCTACATAATATTTTGTTTTAATGTTATAGTAAAATATGTCATTGAATTATACTATAACAATTTATTCATCCCTCGAACGCTTGGTTTATCAATTACATTATTTAAATTATATTAATATTAAAATAATTAAAACATATTTAGGTAAAATTAAGAATTATTGTTTTTATTTCACATTTATTTATTTTATATTGTCATCAATATATGGTAAATATATTTTCAAAACGTGGTTCCCTTGTTTGTATTACAAAAAGTTGTATTAACTAAATAAGATTAAAAATTAACTATAAAATACAGAGTAAAGGTACAACAAAGGAAACGACTCATAAGCTAAGCTTTTAATAATTATATTTTTTAAATATTTACTTGATAAAATGTATCGATAAAAAAAATTGAAATCAATTTAATCTACTTTCTGTAAAATTATGAAGAAGAAAGTCATCAATAAAATTCACTTATTTAACGGAATACTATGTTCTAATTTTTTTTTTACTTTCATAATCGCTTAATCAGGAATATTCTACCTCATTTTATCTTAGGCAAATTTGTATGATGATTTTTATGAGAATTCTGTTCATCATTAATAATAAAATATTTAATATATCTTTTAAAACATAATAAAAGACTATATTTTTTATTTCATTTGTAAAACAATGTCAAGTAATACTGCACCTGATTCTGAATAATATGTAAAATTACTCGTAGGGTTCGGCTATGTTTAACGAAATTAAATTTAATCTATTAGTAAGAGATAAAATACCAAACATGTTGACAAAATCTCTAATTTTACATAAGAGATTTACATTTTAAAATATCAATAATATTACGTGCTATTTATTGATCTTGTTTTGTTTAGTGATTATGTTATATAATATACAATATTTTCCACTCTTAAAAAGAAAATGTATATCTGAACATTCATTCTAAGAGAATACACGAAATGAGTGTGGATGATTTATTCTGTAATTACTTTTGGTAATGTATACATTGCACATTTTGTGATAAATAATCGATGGAGCACCTGTTTAGCTACACCTGATGTGATACTTTGTTTAATATGTTACAATTTTAAGGGTACGTAGATATTTAGGTTTATATTGTATAAATACTTTTCCTCAGGGGGAGTCCCCCCCCTCAATGAGGATACCCCACCCCCGTTGCTTTTCGTGCAACGTCCCTGTGAGCTTGTGCATAGAAATAAATAAGAAAGCAATATAAATAATAAAGGAAACAATATTTAAAAAAGAATAGCATGATTTTATAAATACTTTTATTATAAATATAATAAAACTTAGTTTTTTCACTTTATTAAAAATAATCTCTGAGTCGATAAATCGTTGGAGATCAACATAAGAAAAATAAAATGTTTGTATTGAAACATAAATTAACAATAAAAATCATTTGCTATTACGTGTAGCAATCTATTTGTGAGTTTTTGCTCAAATATAGATACTAGATTAATTTAAATTTAGTGTGTTATTTAGTTATTTTATACCATTAAATCTATTTTATAAATGATTAACAAAAAATTTTACTTTAGGGAATAAAATACAGTACAATTTATTTTAACAATTTTAAGTTAGATGATTATTTAAACAAACTAAAGTCATAATACAATTATAATTACTATATGTTTTTATAAGAAAAAACTTAGTAACTACATCGTATTGCTTGAACTAAAGCTCATAAAGTAAAATTCGCTGTACAATCAAAACGTGTAAATATGTGGAATTCAATCAAATGCGTCTATGTAATGAATGTGTATGACTGCGTGTTTAATGGTTACTAAATCATACTTTTTGGGACGTTAGTTAAAAGTGTGAACATAAAATAAATATGTGTATATATAATTATATATATATATATATATATATATATATGCTAAATTAACCATTAAATAAACCAAATATAATAATTTTATAATGTGTAAGCAATTATAAATGTATTACAATCAACCATTAAGGAAATATTTGCATTAGAAATACGAGGGCATTGGGAAAAATTTTTAGATAATTTCACAAATTTGTGGTTAAACGAATTTGAAATAAAATAGATTGGTCATAAAATATTTTTTTGTGTTGGAATTTTTAGAAAATAATTCTATTTATCTTTTTATGTTCTTACATAGCTAGTATTGAGGCTCTTTCATTCGGTTACAGCATTTATGTTGACTTATCAGAAACATTACCCAACCAAGCATAATGCTTACCATTCTTTAATGTGTCACAAGCATTTATGAATAAATATTGGTTGATTTTAAAAATCAAACTTATGAGCCATTTAATGTAATGTGTGATTTAAAAAACGTGAAAAATGCATGATCTAAAAAATGTGTTGGTGTTTTTTAAAGTAAAATGGAATCAACTTGTATAAATGTTTGTATGATGTTATTAATATTAATTTTTATTTCTATATGGAGAGTTTTAATACTTTTCATTGTAAATATACTCTATCATAAATTAATTCAAGATATAAAAAATTGTATAGTAAATAATAAGTCATGTTATTTAAGAAAATATTTTCGTAATAAAATAAATAAAATACTTGGCCAAATATAAAGACACAATATGATGTTATAATAATAATATTATGTTCATATATCAATAAAAAATCAATACTTTTTTTATACTTTGTGGGTGATATCAATTAAATTAATTTAATAGTTTCTACTGTAATACTTAACATTGACAGCAAATCAATTCATATATCTAAATATATATTTCGAAAATATTCAACCTATAAATGAAAAATAACAAAGGTCAGCTGTTATTTGCAGAGCTGTCGAACCACTTTAGATTTTTGATTAAAAAATAAACTAAAATATTTCCAAATGGATCATGTGTGTTTTTAAAATAAAAACATAACTTTCAACTTAAGTTTAGGTTAACTAACGTCTACTTTTAGGCCTAATATAAAATATATTATATCATGTTATAAGTTTCTTGACCTATATGTTTGTGTTGAAAATATTTTTAAAGGAAACAACCCAATCTTGAATAAGAATATAGTACATATATAATGTACTATTAATTGTATATATAATGTATTATATATTATATATCATGTTTTATATATTATATGTAATGTATACAATGCATTATATATTATAACTGGTTTCGTATTTTACATCAAATATTAGGCAAATTTTTGAGTTATCTAGAATTAACTTTTCATGATACAATTAAAGAATATAATTAACTAGCTTAATTTGTATAGGATCACAAATAACCAACAAGAAATCTTACTGTATATTTCCTGTGGTTTATTATATAATATGTAAAATCAAGCTTTGAGTAAAATATTTGTTATAACAGTTTTATTAGCCTTCGAACCAAAATAAAATTCAATGCAAGGCAATGCAATACACAAAATAAAATAATGATGAATAAGTCTTCAAAATTAATAGGGTTTAATTGTTGTCAAAATAACATTTTGGAATAATATCTGTCAAAAATGTGTTTGGTAATTATATACGTATTACATAAATGTTTTCCAAACAAGGAACAAGTTATTGATAAAGTCAATGATATGTGTGATACTATATGTAATTCTGTGACAATTTGATATGTAAAAGACCAACCTGCCCATTATCCTTGCTCCAAGATCCTCAAGTGAAATAAATTAATTTTTGAACTGATGAACAAATTCTATTTATTAAGTTTGTACTTGATTAAGTAAAAAATTCTACCAATATTTTTAGCCACTTTATGATCAATTATTGCAGCGTTGGTATAATATATTTAATATTTTTAATATACTTTATATTTTAACTGTTCTTTTCAGTTTTTTACTACGTGTCCTCTAAAGCTTTCAAAATTGTTACAATTTTGTTTAGGGGCTTAATGCGCACTTTCTGAACCGACTGATAATATCAGCACATTACTTATAAACTAAATTAAATCTAGAACATAAACAACACCCAGCCGTTAAATCATTACTGTAAAAGGGGAAACCCGAATCTTCCTAACTATACTTTTTCATCCATGCTGGTAATCGAACCCGAGACCTTTAGCTCAGTAGGCAGATATGATACCACTCAGCTAAAGTGTTTGTGTACAGATAAGTTTGTACACTAAAGTAGCGACTATCCGGCCTTAAGTGGCGTAATTCCGGTGGAAATACAGAAAATCCAAATAATACGGATTCCAAGTGTAAATAATGTTCAGTACTTATGGGTTTACTTCATGTAGCTACGCCTCGCACACACCTCCCTTTACACGCCTTCTGTTTCCAACTAAATCGAAACAGTGCTGCTATCTACACCTCTTTTGACACAGATTATGTTTACAGCCAAATCCAAACAGTTCTTCTATCTACACCTTCCTTGACACACCTTCTGTTTCCAGCCAAATCCAAACAGTTCTTCTATCTACACCTTCCTTGACACACCTTCTGTTTCCAGCCAAATCAAAACAGTGCTTCTGTCTACACCGACTACATATTACACGCCAAACTCTTGCATAGCAGTTGTGCTTTGCTGTCTGCAATGTAACAGTTGTAGGGTGTTTGAGATTGATTTTTTTTTTATTACTAGTGAATGTATAGCGTTTTGTTTATTTTAAAAACGCACTTGTTATCATTGAGAACTGGTCCGGATGGTTGCAAATGTATTGTATATATGGAAATAATAATAATAATGGCGTGTCTAGGATTTATCACACTGTAGCTCAATTTGTGGGAAGATTGGCCAGCACTAATGTATCTTATCCAGAGGACGCCCGAATGTACCAGCCTTTTAATCGAGGCTCTTTCCATGTACCGATAATTTGAGGTAATAATAATAGTAATAATAATGAAAACTCCTGTGTGGAGCCAGTGAAGATCTTAACCTAACGTCAGCCTAATTAACCAAACCCTTATGATCATTGTAAGTATTCCCTTTATGAGAAATATTCCCCTGTACCAGCCGGGAATTGAACCCGGGACCTCTGGGCCAGTAGTCAGGAGTTATGACCACTATACTACGAGGCCGGTTTGCATAGAGGTTACACAGGAAGTAGAACGAGTTTCAGTTAAGGGTCTTCTAGTTCGCTTCTAGTACTCTGTTAGCTAATTTTAGTACTTTAACAAAAGAGTTTTAATAGCCATCTCACAAGCTGGTTTTTTTAAGGTTTTAATTTTTTTATTATTCAAAAACATCATAGTTTTATTTCACGAATAAAAACCATACGTATCATTCATTAGGTTTTCAGAAGTAGCTTTATAAAACTGAAAATATTGTCCCTAAGACGTATATTTTGTGATGAGAAATACCTGCTAATAAGCTGAGAAATATAAATTAAAGTTGATAAAATAAGTTTATGAGTTGGTTGAGAACCCATTCCACAACTGATGGTTATATAAAGATAAAAGTTCGAAATATAAATCAAGTTGAAGCGGATATTTCCGTATCCCTTACTTGATAAGGACCACCATATTTATCTAGTAATCCTAGTAATCAAAGCTCCTGTTTACAAATCCAGATGTCCCGGGTTTGATTCGATCACCAGCTCTTCCAGATTTGTCTGTGAAGCAGTAGATCTGTAATGGGGTCAATTCGTGACAGATGAGGAGATACTTTAATGAAAAAGTAGTGGCTCCATTCTAGACAACTGAGATTGAAAGCAGGAGGGCTCATTGTGCCCGAACACGTGGTACTCTTTATCCAAATAAGTTAGTATATCTTCGCCAATAGAAGGTGGCCACTCGGTTGCCATAGCTTGACAGCATGGAGTTATTTTTTACTTGACATAAAAATTGGAATCAGCAGAATATATATAAATATTTAATTTTGAATAATTATTTTCAATTTAATACTGTTTGTTTAGTATTGTAAAACAGTTATACTGGTGTCATTTGCACCAATTTTTTTTAAAATTGGAATAAAGAAAATCTCACCAAGACACGACCTCTGTTTAGAGTTTAAATACCTCCCGAAATAAGTGTTGGGGGAAGGTGGGCTTATTAGCAGTGCTCACAACTTGGAATATGAAACAAAAGAGATGTTTTATTATTTCCACAATTTAGATGTTGTAGAAGAAAGTGTGAAAAGGAGGAACCTTAAAAAGAGTATCATGAATAAAAGAGCATGTATCAGTCGGTGTATGGATCTTGTTTAAATAAAGGGAGTATGCAGGGATGCAGAAAGTTAGCGAGGATGGATTAAGTACAGAGTTATTGTTTTTAGAGCTATATGTACATTTTCTTGCCTACCTTATAAGGGAACGGCATGATTAGATATGCATATGTTTAGTAGTTATAGTCCCATTTTCATCGGAAGACTGTTAGAAAGGTTTTTTAGCACCGGGTCTTATTACACATTCGGGCTCTTTATTAATTACACTAGTGTGTTAGGGATTAGTGAGATTGAATTTAGATGAAGTGTACCTATATTTGCGTGCAGGGAGAGAGGAAAACCAATTTGCGAACAAAACTTTATTACACCCGACCGGGATTTAAACCCCTTTCTCCCTATAAATGGTATTCCATTATATTGCGAGAGAGAGATAAACGCCTTAGACCTTTTTACACAAAAACGGGGTTTTTAACGTATTCATGCATCGAACCATGCTATCTGCATCAGTCCCTTTTAATCAATTCTATTAATAACACAACAATAATAATATAATAGCCCACTTCGGTGGCGGCATGGTTTAAGGCACTACTTTGGCAATACACTAGACTACCTGAAGACCGGGATATCAGGATTCGATCCCAGTCAGCTGTACCGAGGGTGGTTTTACCTTAATGGTTTTCCCCCTTTACCTCAATGTAAATATGGGTGCACTTTCTCTACATTCAACCTTCCTAGCCCCTAACACATTATTACAAAACGTATATAGGCGTATAACTCGAACAGGTTGTAGGACGTGGTGCTAAAGAATGTAAAATATTATTAATATTGGCTGAAAAAATTGTTGTTTGTATTTTATAGAATATTATGGAAATTGGATTGTAGTCACCCTCCCTCAGAGCTCAGCCATAGAAACGATTAAATTCATCTAAATGTATATAGACAATCAACCATAGAGAGGACGCAAATTAACGGTCCCAAACCCTCTCTATCAATCTCTTACGCAAACTTAATTGAACGCCACCGGACCCTTTTCTAATCAAATTGTGGAAGTTTGAATGTAATAACTCAAGAGTTAACTTTACGCGGTAAGAGACAAAATAATTAGATTCGTAAAGTTGAGGTACAGTACATAATATGAGTGGCTCATGCGTGATCAATTCGGGGTCGGATGTTTATGACCTTAAGAATCGCGAAATATGCCTGCAAATACGCCCTTAAAAATACTAATGTATGATCTAAAAATGTATATTAATGGTAATGAATAATATTAAAAATATACCTTAAATCAAAGCAGTAGCTTGCAGTAAAATAAATTAGCAGACAAATATTTAATTATTGATCTGAAAAGCTCACAAATAATTCACAGACACCTTTTAAAGACAGCTTTACAATATAAAATGCGAAGCACGAGAGAAATTAGAAATATCAGTTATTTAAGTAATTTTAATCGAAATATGACATTATGCTCCCTAAATTGTGGAAATATGACTTAAAATTGAAAACTGCTCAAAATATGCACTTTAATGAAAAACAAAATGTGTATATTTGGATTCAGGGTAGCATAAAAAAGGTTTATAGTTCATAACGAATTAAATTCGAGGTGAAACTAAGAATATTGCATGCCATAAACATCCGAACCCTAGTGATCACACTCATAACTTTACAAAACAACTGAATCACACACACACACCTTCTCCTCGTCGCAGTCACGAGTCTTGAAGTGATTCGTCGATCTCAGCTAGTCCTTTGGGCCTTGAATCGGTATTAAGTCGAGGGTATAAAGTGGATTTCAGAGCACAGATGGTTTGTAATTCAGTCTAGCAACAGTATAATTTTAATGTGAATAAACTTAACCTACAGTTAGAAAAGTTAATAGATCTATTTTGGGTGACCTGGTGGTCAAGGGGTAAGGTGTCTGATTTCTGTACAGGGTTCTGTGGCTCAATCCTCAGTCCCGGCACAGATTTATCTGATTACCAAACCCTTCCTTCAGCTCTGACAAGACGTGTATTAATCACAACTTGTGAATGTGGGGGAATGCCAGTTCTCCACCGTGGTTCGGATTCCACGTTAAACTGTAGTTCCTCCCATTTATTTCACAATGACCCAACCATAACACATGAGCGTAAGTGCGTATAACCGAAACAGGTAGTAAGATGCGGTGATAGTGATAATAATAATAATAATAATAGTAATAATAATACGTTAAATAGATCTATTATTATTATCAACATTGACCGCGAAAGAAACTATTTGTATTTTCCTCAGATTTCTTCCTGACAAAATTCTAGTATTGCTATGAAATACCAGGTATTTAATTAAATATATGGAAATAAACCAAATATATATAGCCATAATTCCCTAAATTAACTCACAACATAATTTTATTTCTCATTTCAAATATACCATAACCAGACTGTGGCCAAACTGCCTTTTAGGAATCTCTCTAATGTTAGACGGGTATATTGGGATTCAAATCCAGGTCGGGTCTATTGATGGTGATTTTTTTTTATTAAATGGTATCAAGATTTCCTTCCGTGCAAATGTGGTTATATTACCTCTAAAATGCTTCCTTCAACATCCCTACCCCATTAGAATAATAATGAACAAGTATTAAGACGCTGTAATAAAAAAATTATTAGACTATAATATTTGCCTACCAATTCATGGTAGCATCCATAGGCTGGTTTGTCGACTACGTAAGATCGATTTTGAATCTGAGTCGATGGACTAGGGAGAGTCTTTTTTTTTTAGCACCACGTCCTACTACCCGTTTTTATTATACACTAATGTTCTAATTACCATAGTGGTTTTAGGAATTATATTTAGAGCTAGTGTTTCCACATTTGCGTGGGAAGAATGAAGATAACTATTTTGGAAAAACGCGCCCTCAATACACCTGTGATTCGAACCTAAATCTCATCCCTAGTCTACTGCGAGGCCCCAGAAGTGGGTTCTATGACGTTACTTTACTTTATCTAAATAATTCTGTCACCTCCGAATATCTCCTTTTTAATTTTTATTTGGTGAGATTATTCGTAGCAACCATCAATACACAACGACCCCCTTTAAATTTAGAACTAATTTATATTATATAAAATAAAATATTTTTACTAAAAGCTGGATTTACGGTACCTTATCTTAGTCGGTTTTGTATCTTAAATAACTCAAGACAATATCCTAAATGTGTCTTAAAAACATTTAAATTAGCACTTAAAGGGAATTTATAAATTAATATATTTTATTTGAATTAACGAGTTCTCTCTGATAGCAGCTTTAAAGCTCAAAATATGTTGGTTAATTTTTACTGTAATAAGATTTTTTTAAATGAAAGCGTTCAGCCAGAAACATAAGTATTATTTTAATATTATGTTTTGTTACGTAAATGTTTTCTTTTGTGTTATTTTAATTTGTTGCAACAAAATAATTAATTGTTAATTTCATTCCGTATTTTTTGTTTCTTATTTACCCGTTAATCTAAAACCACAAACAAATGTTTTGAAATCGTTGTTTAAAGTGTGTTTTCCCAAACACATTTCGTCGCTTAAGTTTAAGGTGGTAAAAACTCGGAATTTTTAATTTAACAAACCTAATAGTTATGGTAGAAGCTACAGGGTTTTATTAAGTTATATAATCAAAGATTAAGAAAATTAGAAAATAAATATTTAAAAATGGCTGCATGTTATTCAATATATAACTTTTTATATCAGGTTTTTTACTTACTAATTAAAACTGTACAAAATATGTTTATAAAGTTAAATATGTATTTATAATGAATAATAAAAAACTGCAATAAGTTAAAAACTTAATTGTATTATGTTAGTGACAACTGCGTCATTTTAAATCGCATAATTATGTAACAAACATTGATGTGTACGCGAACTAAACGTAAAGCTCATCCATTCTGGTTTTTCGGAGAGAGGAAAGTTGGAATTCGAAAACCACTCGTAAGAACTTAAGGGGATTTTTCTTCAATAATTCCCCATACCTTTTCTATGTAAATGTGTGTACATTTCCTCTATATTATATCACCAACAGCCTAACTAAATGTGGATATCCCTGATGAGTAGTACAACTTGGTTCCCAAAAAAAAATAGTTTTAGTCTATACAATTCAGTAAAATAAGATAAGAAGCTACCACAATTGTAACGGGCTAAACCAGTTCAGCCCTTTTTTCGGTCCTAAAACTTGAAGCAACTAATCATGGGTAAAATACACTCACATATTATTATTCCCTGATCTACATACAAGTTTTGTAATACATACATGTATGTGTTACATACCAACGTCTTGAATACTGCATGGAACGACCTCAGCCCCATCAGAAGCGATGCCGTCAGAATGGTGGGCCGACCGTGCCATTCAATTATATCGCACTTGACCGGTCCGAGTTTCTTGATCAACTGAAGACCGCACTCAACCAGCTCACTAGGTGGACTCAAACCTTCCAGATCCCCGTAGATGGTCAATCACCCCCTCTTCCCGTCCGTCCCAGAATTCAGTGCGTTTAACCACTATACAACTCCGTGGTTCGATTGACAACAATGTGATTACTATTATTCGACGTCTCTTAGACAGTCCTCTCTTAACAAACTTATCCTAATGATATCCTTTCGCGCTTCACGCGAGTTTCCTGCCGATTCCTTGGACCAGCGGTTTCAATGGGAGTGCATCCCACACCTTAAACTGTGTAACCGCGCTATTGTTGGTGGAAACAGTTAATTAGTAGTATATAAAGTTAAGGCGTATGGGTTTTCACATTTTTCCTACGGAGTCCTTATGACCAGCAGTTTAAATGGGAGTGAGTCCCACACCTTAACCTGTATGACTATTTAGCAGTCTTCGAGGTGGCAAGCCGGGAAAGATATAATTCTGATTGTTCAGGGCCTTGGGGTGGTGCCTAGTTAGGCGTGTTTTATTTATTTATTTTGTACACCGTTTGGGTGTTCAACTTGTGGGCCGCTTCAGACTTTTTGGCACGGCTCGTGGTATCTAATATTTTGAATGTAATTTGTGTTGCTCGTCCTTTATATGGGGTGTCCAACTATTGTATTATTGTTGCTCTACTGGCTTAGACCGATGGGTCGTGTGCCAACCTAAGAAAAGGGGAATGGCCGAGAACACAGACTTTGAACTTACCCGGTACAATTGTCTGCAGAATGTTTCATATTAATGTATCAAGCAGACGGATTGTTCTGCAGAATGTTTCATATTAATGTATCAAGCAGACGGATTGTTACTAGCTTTTCTAATCTGTTATCGTACAGCTTATGGGCGCTTCACGTCATGTTTACTTTTGTCTCTGCCCCGAAATCTAATAGGTAACTTGACACAGTCAAGTTTATAGATCATTTTATTTTAGATGGTGTTCCAAAGATGAATTATGTACCTTATTCTGCCGTATGATTAATTAAATGTATATTATTTCAAACCTACCCTCTTCTTGTTATCTTATATTTAAATATGTATGTTACGAACCATATAAACCCCCAAATTGGTACACAATAACATAAAATATTTCTTTGAGATACCATTATAGTTGTGCAGAAATACATAAGTGCCAGAAACTAAGAGACTATAAACGTTACTGGGTCGAACAGTCAGGCCACAGGAGAAAAAACAGGGGAGAATGAAAATACAAATGTCAATAAAAGGTGTGTAGTGACCCCTCCAATTTATTAAATAATTCTATTTACATGAGCATTCTACCTTCCTATATATGTTATCTATCGTTTTCTGGGTATTAATTAATCGATAAGCAAAAAATTGCCACGTAGACGTTATATTTAATTATATGATGCTTTATTTCAAAATATGTTTCACTCCAAATAAAAGTTGAAAGATTCCCAAACTGGGCTATTTTTCCGTGACAAACTTTTAGTTTGAGTTGTATTAATAGAAATAAAAGTGTGAAAATGGTACTTTAGCTCTTTTTCAACCACTTTTAAGCATACTTTTGGAGCTATAAAACTAGACATGATGAAAATAAGCTATAAATTTAGCTTTCCACTAACAAATACAGTAATTTTGTATGGGTTCAAAGCAGAGGTATTTAAGATATCTGAGAAAATGAAGTGAGAATTCCTCTTTACTTTGAGATAAGTTCCGGAGTACTATTCCTCCTATTTCTTATTGACATGACATAGGGGGGATTGTGGAAGGAGTATGAAAGGGAGTATAATCTTGGACACAAGAAAAAAGAAGTTCCAGAAAACTACACAAACCAACATATTTTTAAGCCGTGTGGCCTGATAACGATTAATACTTTTTCGCTGACCGAGGTGGCGACCTTAATTATCAACACGAATGTGTGCATTTTTGGACTTTTCAGAGTGAAAAATGTCAACTTTTAAACTGTGTTCATAAGCATGTAATCCTAAATGACGTATTGAGTCATAAAAAATAGTTTTCTGTTAATTCCAGTAAAGACAAAACTAAGGTATTATTAAAGGTTTTGTCAATATTTAACCTAACCGCAACATCATATTGGCAACATATAAACTACCTAGGCAGCCCCCTTAACCTCTGTTGTAGAATTATCTTACTACGCTCCCGAATTGTCTAAGATAGAATGAAAAATCTCCTTGAAGGATATTCACGAATGATAAAAGGGGAAAAAGCAATTCCCAAGTTCTCGGAACAAAATTAGTCCCTAAGTCACTGCAAGGTAATGTAAACTTTTCTACTGAGGAGCTATCATCAGAAATATTGTCTAAAGTCTTGTCTTCAACTTGTTAGACATAATAAGCAGGTCTTCTCCCGACTATAATGGCGAGGCGAGATAAAGCGGGTGTTTGGGGTGGGGGAGTGTGATGAGTATGGGACGAAGAAAAATCCGAGAGAAGAACAATGCTGTGGAATAAGGTTAAAATAAGAAATAAAACTAAGGAACGTAAAGTGTGAGGGATAAATAAACGTTGTAATTAGAATGCGTAAATTAAAATAAGAAGAAAAGATATTAAAAAAATCTTAACGTAATGAGAAAAGACAATTAAAGGTATAGAATAAAAAAAGTAAATTGAGAGATGAAACTAGTAACGAGAGTCAAATAAAGAAAAAATCCGAAAGATTCGCCAAGTAAAATTTAAGGGGAAAGAAAATGAAACATTATATCAAAGTTGATTAAGGAAGTAAGAACAAGAAGCTTAAAATAAAGGAACGCATGAAAGAAAAGGAAAATAAATTGAAAAAGAAACACGTAAAAATATATTAAATTATAGAAGTGAATATACAATATAAATCTAAAAATATAAACACATACATAAATTGAAAAACAATATAAGAAAAAGCAAGAGAATTGAAATAAACACAATAGAAAGATTAATGAAAAACGAAAAGTAACGAAGAGACGAAGAAAAAATTTAGGTTGAGTGACACAAAGACATAAAGCAATAAATAAAGGCAAGAGAGAGACGGAAAATGAAAGAAAAGTGAGGTAAAACATATAAACTAAAAGAAAATATGTACATAAGATGTAATTTAACATTCTTTCCTATATTAGTTATTGTTAATAAATACTATTCAAATACACACAGCTACTTTAATTCCATTGCCTATACATTTGAAAATAACCCTTTATCCATTTTTTTAAATTTATGTGGTTCCTAAATTTATTATTATTAACTGCATCAACATGAGTGTTTTTTCTATTCATATAATTAAAAATTTTAATATGGATGGTAAACGAGATATTTAGCAGAGTTGATCTTTGCACAAAATTATATGTACTTATATTAAATAGAAAATAGTTTTAAGAGTATTGTCTCCAATCATTCAGTAGATTAGTAAATTGTTGAACAGTTATTTAAATATTAGCTAAACAAAATTACTGTAGTAGGAACTGAGTTTTTATAAATATATACTACTCATGTTAAGAAAACAAACACAATTTACACAACTGTACATATATATGAATACTACTAATATGATTTTAAATAATCTTAATAGTTTTAGTAATATTTAATTAAATTTAAAACCACTGTAAGTTACAATAGTATATTATAACCTTGTAATGTAATTTCAACGTAATGGTTAAGGTTATGTTCTGTTTATTTCACTCCTTCCTCCTCGTATTCAAATTATATTTAAAATCAGATTATATAGCTCCCTTCCATACCCCGATTCTCTCTTATTTTAACAACACGCTGTCACATCGTAACGTGATTATTCAGGTCGAGAAAGTACTACACGGTTTTCCAGTTCTACCAACGTCTGAACAGAAGAAGCATCATGGGGTACTCTAATATCCTCCAACACTAATCATTTTACTCGGTTCGTAAACTGTATTAGTAGTTTCTAAACATGATTAACTATAGGGTCCAGCCTTAAAGGCAAACGTGAGGATGTTACTGTAGATTTTAATATATGTGCTCTTCTGTTTTGACCCTCAAGTGTTGAAACTCGAAATTGTATTGCAGACTTGCTTACTAAATAGTGGGTAACGCAAATGAGAGGTTTCAAAACATTATTGTCGTGAATTAAGACTGTATTTACTCTATATGAATTGATTTTTCAGAAAGTAACCGACGATTTCTGCACGTCCATCACAGACTCTGTCTTAAGATATGAGTGAAGAATGGTTCTAGACACAAATCAATCCTTGGATAGCTCAGTGGCTAGAGGATTGGCATTCTAATTTGAAAGTCCCGGGTTCGATTCCCAAATCCAGGTGTCATTTTTCAATTTAAAGTATATGATATCTAGATACGGCTAAAACCGGTACTAACAAATATAATAACTTTGCTATTTAATCAATTCAGAAAATAAAGCTAATATATTTTTTCCTAAAACCATAATAAAGCTATTTCGAACTTATTAACTCGTTTTTTTTTAATCACAACCCGTGAGTAAAAATGTTTCATAAAAGTATATATGGATATAGCTGGCAGTAAAGATTTGAAAATTCGATAATGTTATAGTTTATATATATAAGCTTAGTTTTAAAACAAATGTAAAATTTTAAAATGCGATATTCCTTCCTTTTGTAGCCATGATATAAAAATTAAATATAATACCTATTTTTTCAATAAATGGTTAGTTTAATAGTGTACCTCAATTGTATGACCAAACTTTTTTTTTATCAGCACGTCCCATTTGGGTTTCATACCTATGTACTAATTGCGCTCTTGGGTTAAGTAAGAGTACACATTTAGTTAGAGTTAAGTTAGTTAGTTAGATTAGTTAGATTTTTAAATGTACCCGCATTTGCGTTGAGGAAAAAGGAAAACCATTTTGAAAAACCCACGTTCAGTACCCCTTCCCATGATTCGAAGCCCGATCTTTCCATCATTGACAATCTATTATTTTATTGGAGTGACGCCTTGGACCATACGTTCACCGCGGCAGGTCAATCTCTTTGTTTGTAGGTGCTAAAATACGTATATGTTCTAATCTGTCTCACACCCTAATAAATAAATCAGGTTTAAAAATTATTAAATAGTTTTTTGTCCCACTCTTTATCCTGTTTATATATATATCAGCATTTTCGGGACTGAGGGACTCATTAGTATTTCAGATCAGCTTAGCCAACTGTGAACACAAAGTTGACACAGAGTTAAACCCGCCAATTTGACAGTAGTAGAGAAAATCCGGAATTTCTGGAGAGTAGCGTAAGCCCTCGTGACATTCCATATTGCCTATGTACAGGCGCAACTAACCTGTTATATAAATTAATGCAACATTTGGGCGATTGTTACTGAGGATTATAAGGGAGTAAGGGAAGAGTAAAGAATTAATTAGTAAATAAGAAGAAATAGAACACTTCACCACATGAATAGAGCCAGGAAGATAGAGTTTATCGTCTGTATCGTGAGAAGGTTTCCCTCCATAAATTGTTGTTCTCCCAATCCTCTACCGAGGCGAAAGAAATCAAGTTTAATTCACTTATTAGCTTCCCTCTTTTTTTCCCTTTAATTATCCCGTTAATGGGACGTAAGAAAAGGCCATTGTTTTCGCAGTTTTTATAGCAAAACTTTTTTTTTTGCTGCGAATAAATAAAATTTGATCCAGTAGACTCATATAATTTAATTTAAATCACAAGTTGACATAAACAGTTCTTGAATATCTGTCAAGTGTGTACTGGAATTTAATGACAGCTTTTTCCCTTCGTATATAAATTTTGTCTTCTATCGCCACTATGGTCATAACATATATTCAACAAACTTATGATATCACCACGTGAAGAAAATTAAACTATAATATCTATACTGGAGAAATATTTTATCTGTTTTAGCCAAAAATATGTTTTGCTATAAAAATAACTGTGAAAACACTGGCTTCTACCGGTAAGGGTATACGGAAGGTTAATATACAAAAAAAAATTCTAAATAGGTAAGACTGGAGGAAGGGTAAAACACAAAATAAGAACCAGCTTAGGTGGTGACATTGTTTAAGGCGTCACTATCGTATTATACTAGACTGCTGATGACAGGGTGAAAGATGCTTGGAATCCCAGTCGGATTTAGTAGGGGGGGGGGTTCAAAATTGGTTTTTCACTCTCCCTCAGAACAAATGTGGATACACTTGCTCTAAATTAAACATTTCTCAAACCTAGCTCATTTTATAAATTATTACATATTCGTATAACCTTATAGGGTAGTAAGACGCAGTGCTAAAAAAGAATATATATATATATATACATAAGGTTGGAAGAAACACAAAGTATATTAAGTCAAAAGAAATAATGAATCATCGGAAAGAAATTAAATAAGTGGTAAGAAATATGACAATACTACTGACTACTAATATAACCATAGTATCTAATTATTATTATTTTAAAATATAGCTACATATATATTGAAGCTTTCATGCTTTAGTATTATTTATTCATTTAAATGTGTTTTATTTCAATTTAGGATATTTATAAAAGTACCAAACATATTATTGTTAATAACTAATAACAGTTAATTTGGAGATCACAGCAGTTTCCCAACCACAAAGTGTTGAAAACGCCCTCTTCTCCACGACTTTCTATCAGACTGGGATATCAGCACACATTTACTACACCCAATATCATCCCTGAGGACACTTGCAGGTCTTATGGAGAATAACTATCCTCTCTCTCTCTTTCTGTTAAATGTTGCCAAACCTCCTCCCTTTCATTTATGTCTGAAGGTGATGTGCTGGTGTAAGAAGGAGCTACTGGCAACATTGACGAACCAGAGTTGCAAAATTTGTATTTTGTTAAAGGGAAGATCAAACACACGAAAATAAGAGTCTGGCAACGCTGTTTCTTGATAGTAATCATACAGTTCTCTCAGTAATTATATCCAGTGTAATAGGTTGGAGATGATAATTTAGAATTTAAATAAAGTGTGATTGCACTTGTGGGAAGGAAGAGTGGAAAACCATTTAAAAACCAAACAAAAATTTACAAAATCACCCGGATTTCGTCAATGTAAAACCAGACAAGACAAAACTGACGCCTTTATTCACTTTGAGGTGTTAATTATTAACCATACCCTTCTCCTGCCTCCTTTTTTTTACTCGCTCCATTGGCCAAGCTGTACAAGACGTTAGACCCACATTACACTGGGTCACTGTTTAAGGAGAAGTTAATATTTTAATCACGGCTGAATGCACTGAAAATAACTATCATTATGGTTTCCTCATTTTATCATTACGTTAATCCAAGATAACTCTCTGTCTCTCTCTCTCTCTAGAGTAATTTTAATCCTTCCTACATTCTCATTAATTAATAACCTGTGTGTTAAAAGTAGGGCTGTGTCGATTCCGATACTCTCGATACTCATGGTATTGACTAGAATAGCAATAATTGATATTATACGCTAAAAGATCTCGATATCGCTCTTCAGTATTCAATACGGTTGATTTTGAACGTCAGTGTCATTAGCATTTGATAGAATACACATTTTATATTCAAGCTATTAGTTTCACTCAACTAAAAATGGCATTTATATTGTGAGTGTAAATAGTGTGCGACTATTATTTTGTAGTATATTTATTTTCTTGACAAATATATCAATCTACAACCTGATAAATGTTTATAATAATATTCTATAACTTTGTAATTAGCCTAATAATTTTATAAGTTAATGTGTAAATAAAAAACTTATTATCAAGATCTTTCATTACTTAATAAGATATAATATTTCGTATTGTAGGTCTACTAATCATTGTAAATGTTATTTTAGTCTGGTTGATACCTGTTATAATTTGTTTAAATACCCAAATTGACTAGTTTCCATATTTTGACACATGGAAACAAATTAAATATGTTTCTTTTGGCCTAGTTTCTATGCTTACAGAATGAGGATATATTTAATTTCATGTTGTATGGTATCGAACAGGGTATCGAGTTTCAAGGAAATGAAGTGATAGTATCGAGCAAGGTGTCGGAATCGAGAAAAGTAAGTATTGACCCATCAATAGTTTAAAGTAATTTTTTTAACTAAACATAATACTGTATTAAAAAATATAATACTTTGTTGACAGAACAAACCCATATTTTAATAATGATTTTTTTTATAGCACCGGCTAAGGATCAATCCCGGTTCGTTCAGCTTATCTGTCGACCATTTTAGCCACAGGCAGATAGAATAAACACTTAGGATGAAGATGAAAGAGAGACAATACCAATGTGTAGATGAAAGATGCTGGCAAAATATTTGTACAGATGAAAGAGAGAGAGAACCCCAAGTGTGTACGCAAGAAAGAGAATGGATGAATCGTAGTAGATGAAAATCCCGGCCCGAAGCGAATCCCATGCGCTCTCACCGGTAATTAAGAGCTGTCCGGTGGACCGTAATAAACGTCAGTGTTTCTTCTCTCTCCCCCCCCCCTTCCCCATACCCTCTTTTACACCTAGCGTCAGAAGAAGATGGGGGTAAATAAGACTATTTCGAGATTAGAAACAATCTGGAATGAAATGAGAGTTTGTTCTGATAAAGAGTCTTGATGAGATAACTCAAGATGGCGTAATGTCTATGTCTGTCGTTGGTTTACAGACAACGATAGGAAGCATGGGCGCCCATAAATGGAATTATAAGGGAGTTAGTTCTACCACCTCTTAAAATTTTGAAATTTTTATTCTTTTATTTTTTTAAATTTTTATGAAAAAATAAAATTGTATACTTGTAATTTGGCTACAATTTGTTATTAATAGCTTTGAATAATCAATATCCGAGTTAACAAAGATGTGAAATATGGATTTCTTTTTCATTCCTTCTTCATAAGCATTATTTTCATTTTGTTTTGCTTGGTAACCTTGTGAAAGTGAAAAATTAGTTTTCTTTTCAATGGGTTCATCTAAAACTAAATTTTATTTTTTGTTAATTTTTAAGATATTTTTTTTGTTGCGAAAAATTGGCTCTTGAAACTCATACAATTATCTCATAATTATGTTCAGATGCTCTAAAATTCCCTCCCATCCAACAAGGTTAAATTCCTTAAATTCTCTCTGGTGGATTTGGGAAGACCACAGACCACTCCCAGCAGATGGGACTCTAATCTACCGCCCATTTGTAAAACCTGCATGGTTGACCTTAATAGGATACAACAATTATTTCTCATTAGTAAATGTAACACAGTATTTGATGATTTATTGTCGAAGACTCATACCTTCACAAAAAAACAAAATAAAACGTAATCACTTAATGAACTCCAAATCAATTACAAAATTTCAACACAATCCCCTCTGCTTTAATTTAACTAATTTCATCTTGATCGGTTCTGTTCAAGAACTCACTGTATAATATTTTAAAGACCTAATTGACTAACTCTTTACGATAACACGAATATAAAAATCACGACTACAAGATGAATCAAGTACCATTTAAATGAAAACAACCTTTTCCAGCTGCCATCGGTGGATTTAGAATGTCGGTCCCCAAAAAAGAAACAGGTCACTTTAATTTAAGAAACCCTGGGCAGACAAACACATGGTAAATTCAGTTACTCATAATAAAACTAGAATAATAATTATGAAACAAATAGCCGAAGCTATTGTTAATGCATTTTAGAGAGGATACTACCTCAAAGATATAATATTCTGAAAATTGAAAAATGACACCTGGACATTGGAATCGAACCCGGGCCGAAGCCGAAGGAGAAGGTCCCGGGTTCGATTCCCGTGTCCAGGTGTCATTTTTCAATTTTCAGAATAGAATAATAATGTTTCAATTTTTCATATGTGTCTATGTCTTAAGGATTATTATGTTTCCACCTCCTTAAAACCTAACATATTATTATAATATTATGTTTGAAGGATAGAAATATCAAACGTTCTAAGTAACAAAAATAATATTTTACAGGAAAGACCAGAAAAGTTTCTTGGATTATAAGTTATACCTATATATCTTTGTCTGAAAAAAAAACTATTGGGTACTACTACACTATATCATACAATAATTAATGTTTAGCTTAAAGTGATTGGAAAATGAAATATTATAGATAAAAGCATTCTAAGTGATATATATACTTAGCTTAAATTCTGTGCTTAATGGATTACCACCTGTTCTAAGTGCACTCTTATTACAATGGACTTGGAACAGCTGGACGATAAAGGGAGTGGCACGTACAACTAGCACTTTATACTCTCATTATTATCAAAAACTCACAAAGCCCATTGGCACATAGAACATGATTCCATAAAAAAACATTTTTCCGAAAATATTTCACTTTTAAAGTTTGACGTTTCCAAACTTAATTTGTTTGTATTAGAAGATTAACCTAAAGGACTATTAACAGCTTACACTGAGTGAATAAAGGATGTAAATATATATATATATATATATATATATAT
>CABFVX010001347.1:27580-66912 GCA_902151425.1 Timema shepardi | reverse complement strand
TATATATATATATATATATATATACCGGATAAGAAAACGATCGGAATCCTCAACAACCAAAACTTTGGCATGCCTAACGTCTAGACCAAGGATGTCCAATCCGCAGCTGGCCGGGTTTGCTCTGCACTTTCCGCCATCTCAAATGAAAAAACTTCAAATCGCAGAAATAAACAACCAGTTCGGACATAAATAAGGACTAATTTCAATAGATTTGAACCAATAGTTTTACAGAACCTCAAGAGTTCATTGAATTTTTTCTATTTTTTATTTTTTCAGCATCACGTCTTACAAACCGTTCGTGTTATATGCCTATGTACTAATCACGCAAATGGTTTTAGGGACTAAGAAGAATATATTTTGAGTAAGTGTACACACATTTGCGTGGATGTAAAGTTGGAAACAATTTTGGTAAAACCACCCTCAGTACGTCCGACCGAGATTTGTATTCCGATCTATCCGTCATAGGCAGTATAGTCCGCTATGAGAGTTGCATCTTAGACCAAGTGGTCATCGAAGTGGGCTATTTAAATCTAAACTTCATCAGTTTCACCCGACGATGAATCTCTGGAACGAAACAAGCAGTGCCAAGTTTGAAACTGGACTAATTAATTTCAGATTAACTATTTGTATAATGTATGTATTTGATACAGATAAATAACTATTCATTCATATTATTATCATGGACATAAGAACCTATAAACCTTATGTATTTCCCCCGGCCACTAATTAAGAATAATTTAGCAGTTTTTATGTTAAAAAACATTCAAATATGTAGAAACAAATATTTTAAATTTCTTTGTGTGGTGAAATCAACAGTTGTTGAATATCTGTCAAGCCTGTCTTGGAATTTAATGAAATCTCTTTCTCTTAATTTAAAAATTTTATCATTTAATGACAAATATTCAACAACTGTTGATATCACCGTGAGAAGAAAATTAAACTCTATATTTCTAATAGAGCAATATTTGATTTATTTTGGCCTTTGCTAAAAAAAACCGCACAAATACTGTCCTTAACTCACGTTCCCTGCAATTCCACCTTAAGGTGGATTCACACATTAAGCTACGCCACGCTATGGTATGCCACATTTTATCTTGTGCGTTTCACACAGTGAGCTGTACCTTAGACGATTTGGTAGAGTAGTTGAAGTCCTAGAGACCACACAGCCTTCTGTTAGTTAAAGTATATCGGTGAAAATATTAAATATTAATTTTAAATTACTGTGGAGGAGGCTGGGCTTAAATTAAGTAAGGGTTTTTGGGGAAAAAGAGGAGGGTTCAGTATTTTATTAAGTTTTATTATGGGTAAGAAAGAAAAGGGGTGGGGGGTAGTAATCCATCTTAGGTAAGGTTTTTATCAATGTTTATGGTGAGACAAAATCTAGGGGGGAAATTTTTACAGAAAATAAATAAATTATAAAATCTAGATTATATTTCATTTACTTACTGCAATTAAAGTATTTTTAAAGTTAATAACACTAGCTTTATTACCAATTCTTATACCTAGAAATAACTAAATGGTTAAAATAATTTAATGTAACAAATCTTAAAAAAATATACTAAAGATTAGGGGGTGAGTGAAGAAACGAAAATCTTACGATCCCCTTCGTAAGTGGGGGAGGAGGGAGGGTCAAAAATCTTTTCTTTTTTAAAAAAAATCTTACGTAACGGCCCCAAAGTGATAGTGAGGAAAAGAAAGGTTTGTTGTTAGCAGAAGTGATGTATGACGAAGAAAATAAATGGTTGTGGGTACACGATAGATACCGTAAGAAGTTAACTTTTGGTGAATTCCATTTCTATGTTGGGTCTGAAAAAGTGCTATGAAAATTTAGACATTATTTTTGGCTAGCTAAAGCAGAATTTTATGAACTTTCCACCCTCATTGAAACCAATACCCATAAGTTGACCGCTGCGCGCATGCGCAACACAAAACTTAGCACGATTTAAATGTAAAAATCACCCAGTCCACGATTTCGCTCACATAGCGAAGCTTAGCACGATGACATAGCATAGCAGACTAACATAGCTTTATGTGTGAAATGGCTAATTCAAATACTCTTCTAGCTATTTTAAAACATTGTATAGCGTATCATGACATAGATATAAGTATCTCAATGCGTGAATCTACCTTTATTCCTCCTAAACCCCAATGAATGTAAAAATATAAAACCTTACTTATGTTGTAGAAAGGTTCCTTGGTCGTTTTATTGGCTTAGAGGTCGCCAATAAACCACGTATCGCTTTGAGTGGGGGAAGGGGGAAGCACTAATATCTACATGCTGTTACATACTGGGAGGGTGGGGTACATCAAAGTGTTACGTAACACATATCTTATATGTACTCAAATTCTAATGTTAAGAAATAATAGTACTGTTCATGTTTTCACCTTTGATAAACATACTTAAAGATAACTTCCAAATATCTGTGGAGTTGAAAATGAAAGTTTAGCACTTACTTTTTGTTTATCCATATTTCGAATGCGCTTCTAGGTGTTATTGTCTGCCCGAGACTACGGACGCCAAGCACATTCGAAAACACATATTTTCATGTGCATGGCAGTGACATGTTTATACTCACGGCACTTGTTAAGATTTGTCCAATCTACCGACCCCCTTATGTGCTTTTAGTCTGAAAACAGCTGTCAGTCGAAGCGGCCTTCATTTATAAGTATAGTTGAGTTTGAGTATAATTTAGATTCCTACTGCACATTCTTTTAAATAGGCCGTGAATAATCGCTTGTGTTGTATAAAAACAAACATAATTTCTTCAAAAAAAAGGAGACTTGTTCATTGTTTGCGTATAGAAAGTGATATCCAGAAAAAAAAATGTGGAAGAGTCTCAAAAAGATGTAGGGAGATGGAAATAAGCAAAAGTACATAATTTATCTCAAGGCAAGTTTGAGGAGTCCATCAATAGTGTTATATCTTCGTACCAGCAGCATGTTATGAAAATTAAAGCTTCAAATATAATTAATTATTCACAAAAGGTGTGTATTTAAGCTTATATATTTTGCCTTCCGATAAATCTACTGTGTATGTATATAAATCCAACCATTATACACCCGCTACGGTTGCCACATTATCTAAATTGTCATTCTCTCAGTAGACTGGACGGCCGAAGTTGGGGATCTGGGGTTCGAATACCAGCCAGGTATACTTAGGATTTCTTTTCCTAAATGGTTTCCCGCTCTCTCTCCACGCAAATGCTAGTAAATTTTCTTTAAAATTCTACCTTTTTGGTATACATTTTGTAGGGTGGTATAGTCAAATTGTAGTTATTCTATTTATTTTTTATTATATTTATCTAATGGAGTATAAATGAGGAAGGTATAATTCTAAAGGTAATCTCCCTTCATTAACGTGGAGAGAGAATATAAAACCATTTAGGTAAAACCACTCTATATACACCCGACAAGTATTCAATCCCCGATCTCCCCTTCATTGGCAATCTAGACTTTTTCTAAAGTGAAGCCAGGATTCAGGATCGATGTTGGAACGACACATGAGTCTAGGTATTGATAAGTTAATTAAAGTAAAATTGTTGACTAATCCAATAATAATTTAGAAAAGTTGTGTAACTAGAATTCTTTAAAATAGCTTTCAATATGATGATAATATGACTATCAAAAAAAAGTGCACAATATTAAGAAGTATGTCTTGCCCAGCGTCGAGAATCTGATGTGGGCACCTTACACCATCATGTAGCGCCACTATATAAAAGGGCCATCATAGTCAGCACATAGTAGTGCCGTCAGGCTCTTACTCAGATTGCAAACCTGACATCCATAACATAAATATAGTAGAGGCTTTCCTCATGAACCTGGGGAATTTGAGCTCGACGTATTTATGTCTTTACTTGTCTGTCTTATCTGTTTGTATGTGTAGCTATCTATAGATAATAATAATACTCTCTGAAATCATTTATATTCAGGATTGAAATGGATTTTAAGAAGTATTAAATCTGAATCCCTACTTTAGTTTCACAAAACTTCCCTATGAAATAATGAAATTCATTCTTGGTGAGAAAAGTTACAGAATACAGGTTGGGGGTGGGGGGCTAGGCTAAATGTCTACATGATGTTACATGGGGCTAGGGGACAAAAAGGTAATAAAAAAGCATTACGTGGTTTATGGACGACCCCTTATACTAGGCGTTTAATCAAATCGCCAAAGAGGATTCGAGAAACACTATTTTCCTCCAAAACTTAGAAGCCTGCCCCAATTCTTACATTTCTTTTACGTGCGAATTTCGTCTTCAGCCTTGGCATTCCTAACCTCCTCGCTGCTAGCCCTATCCAAGATACCTCTCCCCCATACACACCACCCTCTCTTCTCAATTCCCACCCAAACCTATGCTTCCAAGGTAATAAATACTTCACAGGTCCTTCAAGAAGATGCATTCATTTCAAACACGTGGGAGGTTGGACCGATTCAATATACTCCGTCGTTTTTGATTCCCCTAGCCCTTCCAACACCCCCATTCTTCGCGGCTTTTTCACTCTTTTTTTTTTCCTTTCCCTCCCTTATCCGTTTCCTGGCGTCTTGACTTTCTTTGCCTACTTCCGACCTCCTTCTATTCAAACAAATTCTCGCCATATAGCAACTGATTCCTCACACCTAGGACTGTTGTACAAGATTACTTTCTCGCCATTTCACCTGTGGTAGCTCTATGAACTAAAATATAAATTTATTAAAAATGTCTTCTTTGGTTATAAGAATAAAAAGGTTTTTTTTACTAACGGATTATACCTGCTATCCAATTAGTAAGTAGATAAAGCAGGTTGCTTAGCGTTACACATGTGGTAATAAGATAAGTTTATTAAGTCATATTTTGATAGATGTGTTCATAAAGTAAACTTAGAATACACCGATAAAAAAAATGTATAATCATCACTGTGAAACGATAAATAAATTCTGGTCTCAAAAATGGAATATTCAATTTAAATGTATCCTAACATGTTACATGTGAAAATAAAATAACGGTAACAAAATTTAAATGTAGGAAAATACCAACTTGGCATTGAAAGTTTATTTTACAATACATTTATTTCTCCAGCTACACTAATCAGGTGGTCGTCTTTCTACACGCACCATTTATGTTTTATTGGGGTTTTTTTTAATAATCATTTGGAGGTTTTTCAGCTTTTTTAATAGGCAAAATGGCCCCCTGCCATGGTTACCAACTTAGCTTTATTTCAAATGCAGGCTACCGGTTAAAATAATAAAATAGTGGTTAGCGAAGTTTCTAGATTATTTTATCATACTGTTGATATTTTTATTGGGTAAAAAATTACTTATTAAGAGTGTTATTGGGTAGTGTTTTGTTGATTTTAAAGTAATTTATGGGCGAGATAAGTAAATTACAATTCAGTTTAAAATTAGTGGCACTAATGTTCTTTTAAAGTGGGCTCTAAGAGTATTATACGCATTTTGATGTATTCTCTCTTTTTATAGATTGAAGTGCTTAGAATACTAGTTTCCAATCATATTTATAATTCTTCGGAGAGCTTGTCAAACCAATATAACATATAGGTTTAAAACCAATTGAACGTTAGAGAATCTATCGTTATTTAGTCCAAATCTAATGGGAAACTAAATCGTTTTGATCCCTTTTGGGAGCTTTTTAAAATATTATCTGATGTTTTCGCATCCATTAATTAGCTCCGGCACAGATTTATCTGATTACCAAACCCTTCCTTCCTTCACCTCTGACAAGACATCTTGTGAATGTGGGGAATGCCAGGCCTCCACCGTGGTTCGGATTCCACGTTAAACTGTAGGTCCTTCATTTCATCTCACATTCACCCTACCATTACACATTAGTGTAAGTGCGTATAACCCGAATGGGTAGTAAGACGCGGTGCTAATAATTATAATTATTAATTAGCTCCCCATTTGATTAATCACGTATACTATACATTCCTCTCACATGGTAAGATATGTTCGTTGATATATGGCCCATGATTGTTTTACTGAGTGATGAGAAAATATACGCGTACGTTTTAAGCAAGCCCTGCTTCCCCAGGAAACAAGCTGCGCTACGCCGCTGGTGTTATTAAATATAGGCATACTCTTTTTGACGTTATACACGCTGGTAGCCCTACCTTAGCGGAAACCCCGCAAGCATCACTTATTTACGAGCTGGTGGAGTCGTTGGGATGACGTCACTTGCAGAGCCCATTGATGCATCAGTTTCTCTGTAAATTCAGCCAGTGGCATTACCAGGATCCGCTTTCAGAAGTATTGATAGAGGACGGTTAAAGAGAAACTACTATCTTGACGGTTTTATTTAAAGTATTCAACAGGAACTATCTTAAGGTAAGAGTGTAGAGGACGCAAATAGAGATCAATATTTTTTTGTAATTTTTCTAGAAAAACTTTTTTTTGCCCAAAAAATAAGAAATATTTCTCCAGTAGAAATAGACCTAGATTTTCTTCCCATGGTGTTCTTGAATATCTGTCAAAGGTAACAGTTTATCCGAAAAAATGTATTTATTCATTTTTTGATTTAATTGATTTTGATGGTTCCAAAAAGATCCATGATTTTAAAATTGTTGGAATAACAACGCTATTATTATAGTGCCTTGGTAAGGAGAATAAGTTGTGTTTTCATAGTTTGGTAAGGAAATTTTAGAACAATGAATCATCACTGCTTTCAGAATATGATATTCATCCCATTTAAATTGACATTTTGTGTGTATTTGTATTGATTAACCTAGTTTAATTCCCAACAACTTGTTTTCATAACAAATAATAAAAATACAGTGATAGTGGTTAACATAATAATAAGCTTATGATGAAAATATAGGACAATTTAATACACTACATGCAATAACTCGTATGAGTAGCACCCTGAGATAAACATTTTGGTTCTTGAAAAACATATTGAAATTTAGTAAGGAAACAACTTGTTAAATATAATCATAGAATTCAATGTAGAACAGAGTTGAAATTTGGAATTTAATATAAATTCCAAAGATCAACTAGAGTAAAATATGAACCTTAGATTGAGCAAAATATTGATTGAAATTAGGAAATCTACTATATATTCATCATAACATGAAAGAGTTAAAAACACATTAAATTAATACAATTCTCACACACACATATATATATATATATATGTATATATATATATATATATATGTATATATATACAACACATTAAAATAATATAATTTTAAACTTATTAGTTTAAGTCAAGTGTGAATATTGGCGTAAAAGTACATATTGTATAAGTGTTAGAATAGTAGAATTTTATGAATTAACAATATTAAAATAATGTAAGATTTTAGGTTAATCTGAATTGAAATAAATTGAATTCTATTCTTATCTGTATTTAATGCCCTTGTTCCTTTTTCTTTTAATGCTGGTACATTCCAGCCAAGGTTCACGATATGTTTCGGCGTTTTACGTCGATACCATCATCAGGATTAAAGAATTTTTTTTAAAAATTGAGATAAGAACTTTTATTTAAACCGCTTTGGTGGCCACATGTAGTCTAAGGAGTCACTCTCTCAAAAGACAAAACTGCCAATGAAGCAGAGATCAATGTTCGAATCCCGGTCGGGTGTAGTGAGTCTGTCATTTTTCCTAAATGGATGGGCCCTCTTTCTTCATGTAATTGCAGGTACATTTACTCTTAAATGTATACCTCCCTTATTCCTAATGATGCAAACAATAATTTAATTTGGTTCCGCCATGCAAGGTGAAATAAAAAACCTACGCACATATTTCTAGTATTCTGCGTAACCCATTTCATATTAATAAAAGAAAAAATATGTCAAGTCAGACAGTACAAGGAATAAGACACGTCCAAGCAAATTTTTAATTCTTAATATTTTTATACGTGAAAATACAAATAAAAAAATTTCTTAAATTTATATCTGTTTCGCGGACATCAGGTTGGGAGCCTCTGCTCTAGACGTGTGGCTTACCACAAGGCCACGACTAAGGGTGGATTCGGAACTCACTAATAAGTACAGTTTCTGGCGTAAATAGACCTTTATTTAATAATAACTTTTAAAAAAATGTTTTTAAAATGAAAATCTAAAACCTGTTTGATTAGCTAACCATCCTTACTTCAGCTGGATTTTTTTTAGCACTGCGTCTTACAGCCCACTCTGGTTATACACCTAGGTACTAATTACACTAATGTGGGAGTTACTAGGAAGATTTAGTGTAGAGGAAATGCACCTTCATTTGCGTGGAGGGATAGTGGAAAAACCATATAGGAAAAACAATCCTCGGTGTATCCGACCGGGATCGAACCTCAATCTCCCAATCTTTGGCAGTATAATATAAGGTGAGATCAGCGCGTTAGACCACCCGGCGACCGAGGCGAGTCTTTAGATTTCCAAACAACCAAGTTCCCCCATTTCTCCATAGGAAGAATTTGACTTGGGCAAAATCCTAATCTTCTCATAGAGACCATACTGTACACAGATTCCGTAGACAAAAACAACTTTAATAATATCTCATGGTTGAATGGCACATACCCCTTACTTCATCGTCTTCTCAGAAAATAGTGAGCTGAGCAGAGTTACAGAGAAGAGAGAAGAAAATAAAAAGAGGATTTTTTTTTGTCCATATCCTCTTTTCTTCGAAGAAAAGCGTATGAATATTATGTCTGTCTTCTCCTCTTTGCTTGAGCTTACATTTTCTCTGTGAAGTGGAAATGGAGGTAAAGCTAAAAAGGGATACTTGACGACAACAGCGAACCTAGTGTAGGTAGACTGAATGACATCATAAAAAAGCGTTATAAAAAAAATCACGAGAGAGAAAGATGAAAACTAGGCTATGAGAAACCGAATAAATGGGAAATAAAAATGAGTTGGAAGGGAAGGTGGGGACAAAAACAAACACATTTTTAGAGTAGGAAAAAAACCGCCGAGTATATGAAAATAAAATAGGTAAACCAAACCATTGTAAAAAAAAAATCAACATGGAAATTGGATTCGAAAACGTACGTTTGAAGTATTGTGAAAAGGTAACACATGTAACTCGCCAACACATACAAGAGACTAGGTAGAAAGGAAATAGATGAGGGGAGATTTAAAATTCAAATTGTACCAATAACGTAGTATACAAGTAAAGGATGTGTAGAAGGTGACATTCATGGGTATGACCCCAAAGGCTCGAGTATTTGAAGATGAGAATATATTTCCACAAGGTTGTCGGTAAGCATAACTCTCCGAAAATGGTGATGCATTTTCTTGCCAAGAGAATGTGATACTATTGAAATTAATCGGCCGCGTTGGGCGTCGATTGAAACACTACGGATTCATTCCCTGATATAATAATGCTGTGATGATATTTAGGTTGTCTATAGCTCCGTGGTCGAGCACTAATTAAATCGGTATAATTAATTAATGTAAGAAAGAGACTTGTTGGTGGCTGTTTATTCACACACGGTTTATTAAAATGACATCTGTTGATTACTTATACATACTCCAAAAAAATGCTTTAAATAAATGCACACTTCTGATATTAATGTAAGTATTTTATACTGTGTTAGACTGTGACTGCCAATGTGTAGCTCTGACTGCGTTGTGCGTGTGGATCGATGCCTAGTGTGGATGTTTGGCTTCCACTGTGTGTGGTAATACGCACAAACTGTTTATATATGACATACCCCTTGCCTTTTGCTCCCCTCGTCAACAGTGTAGAAACTAACTAATAGAAAGAGTCCTGGCGACAGGTGTTGTGAAGGCTAGCTTCTTATTTGTATAGGGAATTGGCGTCTTTAACCAAATACTGCGGAGTTGTTCCTTTTAACAGGAAATATTGTATAAAAAATATATTTTAATGGTGAAATCTTTTTCACGTTATTTCTGAGAAGATCGTGTTTCTTCATGGGTGAATCTTAAAAGGATAATCTACATATGTTAATTTAAGGTAAAATTACCTTCATCCATGACTTTTGATATAATTTAGAGTAATCTAAACCAATATCATTACAATAATAGCCACTTTTGTCAATTTTCCCACACATAGATATCGCTTGTAGATCAGTTTGGCATTAGAGAAGGAGGGGAAAATGAAGAATACCACAGAGACGTTAAGTAATATTTAAAGAGGTAGGTCAGGGGTTGACTCTCAATACCTTAATGCTCTCGACCATAGCTGATATTTATCCTTAATGTCATATTTATCTACATACGTTGCGTAATGTATTTGATGTAATAAATGTAAAATTAAGTCAGGGTGGATGTAAATTTTAATTTTGGCTAATAGTTTTTGAAAATAGATTTATCAATATTTCATTACTTCATTATAATATATCTAAACCCAAACCTAATTCCTAAGACTACTATCAAAATTATTAATTTGATTTATCTGAATTAGATTTATCGAATAGTTGCTAAGATATTTTTGATAAATTTGTCAAAAAATCACAAAAATTTTATTGATTAAAGAATCACGGTTTAATTCCATTAAACTTTATTAAATGTAAAATTGATTTAATTATTTTTCATTAAATAAGGAAGGAAGATGATGATGGTATAATTTAGAAGTAAATGGACCATCATTTGCGTGGAGAAGTAGTGAAAACACATTTAGTAGAAAGCATCCTTTTATACACCCAGTCAAGATTCAAACCCAGACCTCTCTATCTAAAAAAAACCATACCATATGAGGATGATGCCTTAGCTCTCGTTCCCAACGATGCGGGTAGGCCTATTATGACAAAATTTTATGTTCAGTGAATCTTTGAACTATAAGATTGGATTATTTCTACCAGAATCCGATTTTACAGTCTGATTTTTATTGAAAAGAGCATTTTGATGATTATAAAAGCTACTAAAACAATGTGAATAGAATTATGTGCACGCCTAGTCATGTGATCTTCAGATGTGACATTTAATTGATACAGTATATCCAGCGTAGGAGTGGTGATAGCAGAATATTTTTATTGACAAACTTGAATGTCACCTATATGGAAATATTTATTATTTTTTTAGTAATACTATGTTATCAATCAAAAGTGTAGTCAAACGCTTCCAAGAATACTTCCCTATGGTTAACTGTATAATTGGATCGTTCATAATTTATTGAAAGAGCGAAAAATATTAATGCAATTATTATGTTTCTTGTTTCGCAGTTGCGGCATTACAGTTCATAAAATGACAAATTAAAAAGTATTAAATTCACACTTGTTTCTTATTACCATAAATTATTATGAGTTTTTTTTTACATCTTAGAGAAATAAAAAATACTGATCTCAAAATAAAACTTTTTATTTTGTTTAAACATGCGCATGAACATAGCCGAATAGGGTTGTGTGACGCCATCACCTACGCTCAATTTGTCTGGTTCGTTATCTTAATTTATGAAGAGAAAATAGCCTTTTGGAAACTCTAATTTGAAAAGCATTTTAAGTGTATCATAGACTTCACTTCCACACACACAAAAAAGAAACATCCAAACTGTTATTTTCATAAGTTCGTGATGATATAATGTTAAAACGGTTAAAAAAACAAAAATTGTCTCCTTTCAAATTTTTGACTGACGAAAGTGACAACAACTCGTCATAATTATGGTCACAGATAATATGGTTTGGCGAATGGATACATGAGAGTATGTATATCTGGTATATTTTGCTAGTCGCTAGTAACCATCATTCTACGCTGGATAGAATGTAGTATTAATAATTATTATAAAGAAAGACTAGTTTTGACCCCAAATAAAACCAGGTTAATATTTTATTTTAAAACTTCCTTCCTGTCAGAACTATAATATGATAGTTTTTTGGTGGATTTTGTTTTTTATGTGAGGTGTTTAAAGAGCACTGTATGAGGTGGCCTGGTGGTCTAGGGTTAAGGTGACAAGACTTCTGTGCTGAGCGTTCGGGGTTCAATCCTTGTTCCCGACACAGATTTATCCGATTACCAAACCCTTCCTTCACCTCTGACATGATTTATATTAATCACAACTTGTGAATGTGGGGAATGCCAGGCCTTCACCGTGGTTCGGATTCCATGTTAAACTGTAGGTCCTCAATTTCATCTCACAATCACCCTACCAGTACACATTAGCGCAAGTACGCACTACCCGAACGGGTAGTAAGAATCGGTGCTAATAATAAGAAGAAGAAGAATGGCACTTTCTGAAAATTCCTATTATATCACCACACGATTTATAAACTAACTTAAATCTATAACAGACACAACAAACAGCCCCCGACCGTTAATTCATCACTGTGAAAAGGGAAATCCACATTTCACCAATGATAAATTTATCGACCATGCCAGGAATAGAACCCTATACCACTAACTTAGTAGGTAGAGACACTACTGACTGAGCCAAGGCGTCAAACCTAATGTATATATTTCATCTAGATTAAGTTTATTGTAAATCATATGATGATTTTAATATTCTTTATATCTCGTTTTCATTTAACAATTAGTGCGATTGTAATTATTTACTGATGACAGGAAATTACATGTAAACGTGAGCAAGTATTTAATTTGTTCACATACGGCACGTGAGGGGTTTGTTCCATTCGATGCGCATGCGTAGTATATTCCATCCGAGTGGAATGAGGCTCGCATCAACACGGAGCGGCTTACTGCGACATTTCTCAACATCAAGAACGAATAATGAGCAGCATTAGCTTCGTCAGCAGAAGCCATTTGTGATTTAAAACGAGATCCACACACACACACACACACACAAAGGGATGGTTATGTAGAAATAAAAGTTAGGAATAGAGTGGGTTAGAAAAAATTACAAAGGCTACGTTGTATTTTATTCTGAAAAGAGATACAACAAAACTACCGAAAATAAAGATGAGGGTATATAATAGGATAAGACCACTGACTATATTTTTTTCCAAACGGAATATCCTGAATGAAAATAAAGCGGGATATAATTTTCATTCGTCTATATTCATCCCATGTTTTATAACTGTTTATTTACGAGTAGACTTCTAAAAAAAATGTATACGTATAGAACCGCATAAAGAATGAAAGCGTTCTTTTTTATTATTTACCAGAAAAAAATAAGTTATTTTTTATATTTGTAAACACTCCAGAAGTGTAGTCGGATTGCTATAGAGAAAACTTTTAGAATAACAAATTATTGTATAGTAGCCAACATTGGCAAACGTTCCCGAGAAAATATAGAAACAATTTGACTCATAAATAACCCGCCTCGGTGGCCGCGTGGTTTAACGCGCTAATCTTAAAGTAGACTAGACTGCCGATGACGGAGAGATTGAAGTTCAAATCTCAGTCACGAGTAATGAGGTTTTTTTCATAAATAGTTTTCCCCTTCCCTCTATAAAAATACAGAAACAATTTAACTCAAAATAACCCGGCTCGGTGGCCGCGTGGTCTAACGCGCTACACTCGTGGTAGACTAGACTGCCAATGACCGAGAGATCAAGGTTCAAATCTTAGTCACGTGTAATGAGGTTTTTATAATAAATGGGTTTCCCCTTTCCCTCCACAAATATACGGGTAAACTTCCTCTAAATATAGCCTTCCTAATTCTTAGAGCCACTAGCGTAATTTGTACATAAGCATATAAAACAAACGGGTATTAAGACGCGTTGTGCTGAAAACAAACTGGAAATATAACAAACACAAATTATAGTATTATTATTATTATTATTATTACTTGTTAAGATCCCAATAGTTTAGCAACTATGACGGTTTAAGAAGTATTATTATTATTATTATTATTATTATTAGCACCGCGTCTTACTAACCGTTCGGGTTATACGCACTTACGCTAATGTGTAATGGTAGGGTGATTGTGAGATGAAATGAAGGACCTACAGTTTAACGTGGAATCCGAACCACGGTGGAGGCCTGGCATTCCCCACATTCACAAGATGTCTTGTCAGAGGTGAAGGAAGGGTTTGGTAATCAGATAAATCTGTGCCGGGACCGAGGATTGAACCCCGGCGTTAAGAAGTAGTGTTCTATTTTATTTCAAGGTGGTCATCATTTCCAATATATATCTAAGAACCTTTAAATGTTGGCTCAATGAAAATACAATAAGTATAAGCTGATAAAAGGACCTAAAAGTAGTGTTTTATAGCCGCGATCTTAAAATAAAATCGTGGACATCTTAACTAGCCACTACACTAACCGGATATCATAGTTTTATCCATGTTAAATTTTACCACATTCAGTTAAGTGTTTTTTGAGTGAAAGAGTGAAAGACACCAACTCATGTTTATATATTAGTAGGAAATTTATAAATTGTTACCAAATGTGACTCGGTATGAAATTGCGTAATTTTTGGTGAAATTTAAAGTTTAGTGTAAAATAACGACCTTCACAGAGGAATCAAACCCAGGAGACTTGACTTTATGTGGCAATTTTCTACCACTGATCCATTCTAGTTTATCTTGTAGCACAGTTAATGTTGTAACGCAGGCCAGATTAAGTCTGTGGATGGTAAATGAACTTGGAAATGAGACAAATCTCGGCTATAGCTTATTTGGCACGTAGAGTTAAAAGGTCCTCGTGGTTTAATTCCCGTGTCCAGTTTGTCATTTTTGATCAAATTAATTTGAGACTTGCGCACACACAAAATATAAATTTCACCTGACCCACTGCGGATAACAGAACTTCTAAAAGTGAAACAACTCACTTTCAAATTGTTCGTTGTAAAAGGGTGGCGGTAAAATCACGATATTTCAGCTATAAGCTATTCAGACAATTAACTACCAATCAAAGCTATTTGAATACAAATAGACAATTTGAAAAGATGTTCTAGAAGTAAAAAAGGACCATTGTATAAGCTCATTTGAGGGGTTGGTTTATGGGAAGGGAGGTAAAGCCACTACCTGAACCTAGCTCTATGAAAGCAGATTTATTGATATTATAAGGCAATTTTTGTCTGTTCTTTATTAAAAGCATATTTTAATTAATATTAGCACCGCCTCTTACTACCGGTCACAATCACCGGTGACAATCGGTGTTGATTTCCAGGACATGACTTACAAATCAGCTTAACACAACAAACCCAAAATTTCTTACATGTTACTAGAGACAAGAATCAAAGTATCCATGGTATCGATTTAAGATGTCTAAGAAATATTTATTTGAAAGAATGCTTTATGAAATAAGTTATTCATTAATCTTGTGAATATAAACAGAAGTTTTTGGAGCCATTATATATTTACTTTGATGGATACTGGCGAACGATATTTTCTTTGATCGGTTTATTTGGTTGAGTCTAAGTACCAAAGGGAAGGAGGGAGAGAAGTGTTTAATCCAGATATTATTTAAATGCTTCTAAACTGCATTTTAAAATACGTTCTTTTGATCAGCAATATTTGATTTTTCTGTAATTTAAAACATACACCAACAACCAACCAATTCAATAGGATTAAGAAAAAAATCAGCAAAGCAAATATCCACGTTGAGCTAGTAGATATAAGCTTCTAATTAGTTTTTTGTTAAAAAAACATTTTTATTTTAGTTCTCATTTACTTACATTTATAAGGTGGGCATATAAACTTGGAAAACAAGGTGCTGGAGAAAACATTTTTTTCAAAAAGGATAAAGCTACTGAGGAGGGGAGAATGTCATATAATTATGAGTTTCATACCCTGTGCTCGTCTTTAAACATTGTTATGATGATAATAGGTTATAGGTTAATAGGTTATACGAAAAAAAAACCAGATTTTTGTGGTAATATTATTAATACTAATTGGATAAAAAAAATTAACAATATCGCTAGAGACATTTTATTATAAATAATGTTTCACAATTCAGTCGTTGACAAAAATACTACACATTTGATTTTATTGTGGAATACTGAACATGCATTTTAATTATCAACCAATTCACTCAACAAACGCATATATTGAATCAAAACGTTGAAGCCATTTTCGAGAAATTTTAAATTCTTTGAAATTAAATCATTAGTCAACTACCCTCAAATGATTTTATAATAAAACACAATCAAAAATTCTTATTAATCTTGTAAAACCTTCTCTAAATACCTATTTCAAAAAAAAAGTTAAAGCAATTTTAAATATCAGTCACTAGTAGTTTTCCCTTAATTTGAAGACTAAACTCAAAATTTAGAAAAACACCCTGAAGTGTAATCTATGACATCTAAATCTAGATTTTGAACGAAAACCATTAAATCGTTTTGAGTACAACCCAAGGGACAGACAAATAGAAATGGGGACAAAGAGAAAAACTGTCATCATTAAATAATTTTATTTGCTAAAGTATAATAATTTAAAACAAGATTTATTCAATTTTTTCTCCAATTTAAATTAAACTATAATGCAAATATCTTAGTGCCGTGAAGTATTCATGAAAAACTTCCGTGCAGGTTTTTTTTTTACATAATGTAGTACAGAGAATGTTCTTGCACTTACACTCCTTTCAACTTAAGTGTTTTTTCTCCCCTCAAAGCCCCATCTTTGTCTCTTGTATTTCCCTACTGCCTCTCTCTTGCCCTTAGAAATGTTACCTAACGACATCACATACACCCTTAAAGCAATTCTACTGTCTCCGTTTCCTAATTTAGTGAAATGAAACGTTTTAGCCAGCTAACTACGTTACCACTGCGCCTCCACATTAAAACAAAGGCGCCTTTACCACGACCTTATTCATAGAAACATTCCCACCGTTTCGTATTATTACATCAACATAATTTAATGGATTTAATTTAACGTTGCTATAAATGTATTTCCCGTGTCACGAAGCAGTTTTAAAGAATGTGTGTTGCTTTAGGCTAATATATGTATGTGTGTGTTTTTTTGTTCAATCTTTCTTTGAGCCAAACTACCATTATTGTCTGATAAAGATATAAGATGGTATTTCTTTTAACCATTTTAAGTGAGTAGAACATGAGGGCAATAAACATTATAAAACACGTTTTGTCTTAAAATAGGTGTTAATCGATTACCCTCCTCATAATGAATGAATCTTAAAAACTCAGTTATTTATTGAATATCTATCAAAATATTAATCACTTTCATTATTATGATTAGCACCGCGTCTTACTACCCGTTCGGGTTATACGCACCTACGCTAATGTGTAATGGTAGGGTGATTGTGAGATAAAATGGCCTACAGTTTAACTTGGGATCCGAACCACGGTGGAGGACTCGCATTCCCCATATTCACAAGATGTCTTGTCAGAGGTGAAGGAAGGGTTTGGTAATCAGATAAATCTGTACCGGGACCAAGGATTGAACCCCGGACCCCAGCACAGAAGTTCAAAACCTTAACCCTAGACCACCAGGTCACCCATAATTACTCTAATGGGGAAGGAATGAGGAAGAAGACATTTTAGAGGTAATCTACCCGCATTTGCATAGAAGAAGCATGGGAATCCATGTAGGAATAAACACCCTCAGTTGATCTGGTGGGGATTCAAACCCCTTAGAGTTATACCACTAAGTCACTGACATGGGTAACTCGTTCCGGTGGCCGTATGGTGCAAGGCGACAGACACTGTACTGCCCCTGACGGGGAGATCAAGGTTTGAATCACTGTGGGGCTGTATGGAGGGGGTTTTTCAACTGGATTATTTTCCACACTATATGCGGCTATAATTCATCTATATTCAACCTTCATCTACAATAACACATAAACGTAATATTAAAATAGTATATAAATATGCATATAAATCGAAAGGATACATTAGGTAGATTATATGAGAGTAATATAAATATATTTAAATGTTGGTTCTAGTGGTACAGTCCGATTTTCATATCAAGGGTTATATTTGACAGCTAGAAAAGATTCCAGATCTATTTTCACGTATTCGTACGCAAATGTATGTGCTATACAGACGTCACATTTGATAGGTATTATCAATACCTATAAAATAGTGCTGATAATAATATTTAGCACCACGTCTTACTACCCGTTTGGGTTATACGCTTAAGTACTAATTACGTTTATGGGTTAGGGATTGGCAAGGTTGAATATAGAGAAAGTGAACTCACATTTGCGTGAACGAAAGTGGAAAACCATTTAGGAGAAAAACCTCCAGTTCACCCGAGCGATATTCGAACCTATATCTCCCGTCCTCGGCAGTCTAGCTCAAAGGATCAAACTACCTTTAGCTTATAATAATTAATGAATAAAATTAATTAAATTTAGTAAAACGGTTACTAAGAGAAGATTACTTGGGAACCCAGGATCGAATCTCAGTCGGGTGTACTCAGGGTTTTAAAAAATTGTTTTCCACTCTCTCTCCACGCAAAAGCGGATATACTCTCTTTAAATAAAACTTACCAGATCCCTAAAGTCATTAGAGTAATTAGTACTTAAGTGTATAAACCGAACGGGTAGTAAGACGTGGTGCTAAGAAAAATATTAATGACTTAAATGTACTTTACAATCAGATCCAAATAGAAAGAAACTTTTTCAATTGTTAAAAAGTTACTAAAACAGTATTCATATATTCATACAGTTCTTGAATATTTGTCAAGGCTGTCCTGAAATTTAATGACAACTTGTTTTCTTTATTTAAAAAAAAATTCTCATCTAAGGCCGTTATACTTATGACAAATATTCAAAAACAGTTGATACCACTACGAGAAGAAAATTAAACTAGGATTTTCTGAGGAATAAAAATGTTTTGGTATAAAAACTTAAAAAAATGACCTTTTATCTCGTCCCATACATTTTCACCTTAATTCATGTGTCCTTCAAATATTAATTTAGATAGATATTATCAATACATATAAAATAACTAATAAAATGGTAAACTTTATTAATTTTTGACCACCAAAAATATGTTAGTATGTTCTTAAGGGTTCTACCCATCAGGTTATTACTATAGTATATATGAGAATAATAACAAAGAGGAATTGCAGCATAGTTTATCTGTGGATGAGACACAACGTTCCTGCCAGGATTTGAACTCATGTCTCAAAATTTGTGGGTAAGAACTAGGCAAGTCTGTTGAATTTGCAGGCGCTGATCTTTCTTTCTGCTGGTAGTAGAATAGTGATGCATACTATTAACTTTGTGGAGTTGTCTAAACCTCTGAACACATAATAAGGAATGAACAATTCAAAGAAATAGTGTAATTCGTAGCGTCTAACATTTAGAATAAAACTCTTGGCCAAATGATTGTCTCTGTAACCTTACTAATTAGCCCACTAATTACTGTTGGAGACCACGCCCAGCCCACAAGACCTGGTGAATGAGCTAAGTTACAGGACAGTTTCATGATTAATTAGTAAATGAATTTAATGGCAAATTATCTTTCAACTTTAATTACAAATTGCGCTTTTGATTAATGCAAGTTATTCTAAAAAAATAACCTTGAATAAAATATACCATTTAAGTTTTTAATTTGATAGAAAGATTTATAGACTTAAATAAGATTTAAAAAAACATAGCCAATCAATTTTGAATATACAGACCAAGCTTCAAAAAAATAACCTCTTAGGAAACAAACCTATTTTTTTTTGTGTCAACGATGGTAACATTTTACTATATTATCAACACTATTACCCACCTCGGCGGCGAAATTGATAACGCGCTAGTTTCATGTTGAGTGTCATGTATGATATAATGACGTATTATTTTTAATAATTTATGAAAATGCGATAATTTAACTCGGCTTGTGCCAAAGAAATATTTAAACGTTGCTTAGTATTCAGTTATTTTTTAAATTCAAAATATACCAACGATGATAGTTGAGCTAGCCCTCAAGAATGCGAGTGTGTTTTACATAAACAAACAAAAATGAAAAACACAACAATTTACAAGTGTAGGCCTATATCTAAACCAGGATTGCAAGTTGGCCAAATCAAAAATATTGATTTGAGGGGATATGGAGGTCGTTGCGATGTAAAAAAAAAGGATATTGTGGTTCGTTATTTCCACGTCAAAGGTTTACAAACGTAACATATTTCTTACAAAAAATAAAGTAAACTAAGGGTTCATAAAACTAATGTGTGTATTATGTTAATTGATTTTTATTAAATTCTACATTTTATTCTTATTATGTCAGCTACTTGAACTGTTTGATCCAAATGATTAAGTTAATGAGGGGGATAAGGATATTTTATAAATTTGAAATAACTAACAAAAACTTTCTAGATGGACTGATTACATCCGCACATGAACTACAAACCAACCTAATTTTAGAATCTACTTCGGTGGCTGCATTGTCTAAGAAGTCACTCTCGCAATAGACTGGACTATAGATGAATGGGAGATAAGGGTTCGAATACCGGTCCAATGTATTTAGGGTGTTCATTTCCTAAATGGTTTTTCAGGTTTCCCTTTCACGCAAATGTGGTTACACTTTCTCTAAATTCAACTTTTCTCCCCTAATTCACTAGCGTGATTATTACATATTCGTGTATTCTGCTTATGTAGTAAAAGGTGGTGCTAAAAGTGCTAAAAAAAACTAAAACAGATCAATAGCTCGGTATTCCGAACGTAAAATTTATCAGTGTGGAAGTGGAAGACGTAATTTCACTACTGGTAAGTTCATAAACCGTACCAGAAATCAAACTAGGAAACCTAACCTATACATTCAGACGTGCTAGTTATTGTAATTGTGTTTAAATAACTTATGTTGATTATATATTTGTTTGAACCAAGGTAGTTTTGTAGAAATGGGTTTATTCTAAATGTGAACACACACTTTAACTAAAAAATGTTAACAATCATTCACTACAATAACCCACCTCGGTGGAGTAGTTGGCTAACGCGCTTGTCGTGTTGAGCTCGACTCCTGAGGACGGGGAGATCAAGGTTCGAATCTCGGTCGAGTGAATTAGGGGTGGTTTTTCCTAAATGGTTTTCCACTCTCCCTCCACGCAAATGCGGGTTCACTTCCTTTAATTCACCCTTCCTAATTCCTAGCCCATTAGCGTAGTTAGTGCTTAAAGCGTGTAACCCGAACGGCCAGTAAGACGCGGTGCTAAATATTATAGTATAACTACAATAATTTATAAATTCAATACTACTTAAGAATTAATGTGAATGTGTATAACCCGAACCGGTACTAAGAAGTGGTGAAAAATATAATAATGTGAATAAAAGCATTTAAAAAGAAAATAACCATATCAATGTGGGAAATTTAAACTCTTGTGCCGCTCATATTTTCTAATATTAGGATTTGGATTAGAGATTCGGGTATAGTAGGTAAAATTAAAATTCATATAAGAGATTATCTATAAAATACTTCCTTCAACATCCCTACCTCATTATAGTGATAATAAGCATATACGTGTATATCTTGAACAGATAGTGAGACGTGGTGATAAGAAAAATGTTATTCAAAGAGGGTAAAATCAGTCATTTGACTTTGTTGTGTCCTTACACATACACATATATGGGGGTTTTCTACTGGTTGCTGCTCGTGGTTTCCTCTTGCCAGAGGTGTTAGTATTGGTTGTTGAAGTGGTCCTGCTCTCTGATGTGTCACAAGGTCTTTAACTGAGTATCTTGCCGATTTAACTTGTGAAGATGGTCTCTCCGAGGCATCCTCTGGTTGAGGTGTTCTTTCATAGCGTTTCCGAAGTTGGTCTATGTGTCTTGTTTGTCCAAGCCCTTCTTTAAAACTGACACGGTACATATTCCTCCCTAACACATCAGTGACCACTGCTGGCATCCATTTAGGCCTCTTTACTCCATACTGCCTTGCCCAGACTGCTGCTCCTTCAGTGAAGATTCGCATATTCTCCATATCTTGAGGGAGTGCCGCAATGCCTGTTGTTTGTCTATCTGGATGTAGCACATCCAAGCGTGTTCGGAGTTGCCGATGCATCAGAAGCTGGGCTGGACTTTGGCCTGTAGTTCCAGTAGGGGTTGTCCGAAGCATGAGGAGGATTCTTGCGAGCCTAGTATGCCAGTCGCCTGTCATTCTTCCCAACTGTTTCTTAACTGTTTGAACCATACGTTCTGCTTGCCCATTGCTTGCAGGGTGATATGGTGCTGTTTTTAAATGCTTAATTCCATTGAGCCTAAGAAACTGTTCAAACTCCTCAGACACAAAATTACGGCCATTGTCACTTACTAGGACTGTTGGAAGCCCATGTGTAGCAAAAATGTCTCTTAGTTCCATTATTATGCACGTTGATGTTGTAGACTTCATCTGTCTGACCTCAGGCCATTTAGAATGCGCATCCACAAGTATTAAAAAATGTTGTCCTTGTATCGGCCCTGCCATGTCAATGTGTAGACGAATCCACGGGCTTGTTGGTGCTATCCATGACTGTACTGGGGCCTGTGGTGGGTTGTTCCGGCTTTCTTGACAGGCTTGGCAAGTTCCCACTACTTCCTCTATGGTTGCGTCCATCTTAGGCCACCATGTATAAGTGCGAGCTACTGCTTTTGATTGCACCACACCTTGATGTGTAGCATGAAGCATGAGGAGAAACCTTTTGCGGAGTTTATTTGGCAATATCACTCTACTACCCCAGAGTAAGCAATCTTGTGACAAAGATATTTCCGAGCGCCGTGCGCTGTAGGGCTTGAAATCCTCCCCCGCCTCTTCTTCGGGCCAACCCTGTAAAACCCACTCTTTAACCTTACACAGCACAGGATCCTTTATAGTTTCCCTGGCAATTTCAATTACTGAGATAGGCGGGTCTTCCATGTCTAGCATAAAGATGCCCCTGGGTTCTATATTCACAGTTTCTGAAGTGTTCAATGGAAGTCTGCTAAGCCCATCTGCATTTCCATGGTGTTTCGCCGGTCTATAAATAATGTTATAAGCATAACCTCCTAGCATTAAGCTCCACCGTAGCATCCGAGGTGTCATAACACTTGGCGTCTGGCGGGTAGGATGAAATAATCCTAGAAGTGGCTTGTGATCTGTGGCTATTGTGAAAGATCGACCCAAGAGAAACTGTTGGAACTTGTTGACACCAAATATAACCGCCAAAGCTTCCTTGTCGATTTGAGCATAGTTACGCTCAGCTCGTGACAGTGTTCTTGATCCAAATGCTACCGGAGCTTCCATCCCATTGTCCATAATATGGGAGAGGACTGCTCCAACCCCGTAAGGAGATGCATCACAAGATATTATCAAAGGTCTACTTCTATCATAATGTGTCAGAACTAAGTCTGATGTTAAAATGGCTTTTGCCTTATTGAATGCACTCTCGTGGTTTTGGGTCCACTGCCATGGTGCTTCTTTATCTAGAAGACGGTGTAGGGGTTCCAAAACGGTAGCTTTGTCCCTCAGGAATCTCTCATAAAAATTGAGAAGTCCCAAGAAAGCCTGAAGTTCTGTTTTATTCTTAGGTGCTGGAGCTTTGTATATGGCTTCAACCTTGTCTTGTAAGGGGTGAATGCCTTGGGCGTCTACCTGAAACCCTAAAAATGACACTGCTGGAACTCCAAACCTGCACTTGTCCTTCCTTAACCGCAACCCTGCATCACTCAACCTTTGTAGTACTTCCTGTATTCTGGAATTATGTTGTTCTATATTGTTGCCCGATATAATTATGTCATCCAGGAGTACCGCTGTACCTGGTATACCTGCTAATATACCTTCAATCAGTCTCTGAAATATCCCCGGTGCTGCACTAATTCCAAAAGGCATTCTTGTCACCTGCATCAAACCTTTTGGCGTATTAACTGTCAATATCTTAGAAGATTCTTCATCCACTTTAACTTGGGCATAAGCATGTGCAAGGTCAAGCTTAGAAAATATGGTTCCACCTGTTAGGCACGCAAAAGCTTCAGTTGCAGTTGGTAAAGGGTATTTGTCAGGACATAGCGCTTTATTAACTGTGCTCCGGTAGTCCCCGCACAACCGCAGAGATCCATCTCGCTTTGGCACAATCACTAGGGGTGTAGCCCACTTTGAAAATGATACTGGTTTGTATATCCCTTCCTCAACTAACCTTGTAATCTCTCGATTGACATCGTCTGCCAGTGCCAGTGGTATTGGACGGCTCCGTAGATATTGAGGTTGCACGGAGGGGTCCATTTTTAATGAAACTGGTGGTCCAACATATTCTCCTAGTTTGTGATCTTCAAAAGCTGAGAATTTCTGTATTGTCTCCATAAACTTACTATCCGTGATATGGTGAATTCCTTGCACTTTAATTCCCAACTCGTTGAACCAATTTCTCCCGAGGAGGCTTGGCCCATTTCCTTCCACTACTGTTACAGGCAGAGTAGCAGACCGGCCATTGTATGTGGCCTCCACATTACACCTACCCAGGATACAAAGAGGCTGTTTTGTTCCCCAGTTGCAAAGCTGAATATCGGAACTCATAAGTTTTGGTTTAGAGGTCCATATTTTTTCATAGGTTACTGAGCTGATAACTGTCAGGGCTGCTCCTGAATCGATCTCCATGTGATGTTTAATTCCATTTAAAATCACATTTATGTGGAAGGGTGGGTTGTCTTTAGTTTCAGATCCCATAGAAAACAGCTGATATGCCATATCTAATTCTGATCTTGCCGGTTCCATGGGTGCTAAATGGTTTGTTTGTGGGTGTTGTACTCTTCGTTTGACATCATTTTGTCTCTTTGACCTACATGCCCTTTCTATGTGACCCAACTTCTTACAAAAACGACATATCGCATTTGCCCATGGACATTCAGAGGTTAGATGCTCTTTGTCACAACGATAACACCGTTGATCCTTTTGTTGATTTGGAGAAAATCTCTGTTGATTATTGGCACCTCTTTGTTGAGATTGGTGGTTTCTAGATAGTCTGTGTACTTCCATTGGGCCTGCTTCTTGGTCTTGGTACCCCACCGGTTTTGCGGAAGTTGGCCGCATCACACGTTGATGTTGTGCCGCTGCTTCGCTACTTACAGCCATGGAAATTGCCTCATCTAACTTCATTTCATTTTTAGAAAGCATTTCGCGCTGCACCGTCTCATCCGCGATTCCCTGCACTAAACGATCCCGCAGCATCCGATTTGTAAATGTTCCAAAGTTACAACGGTTGGCCATCTCTCTCAAAACGGCAACATATTCCACAATGGACTCGTCGGGTCGCTGATCCCTTTTGCTGAATTTGAAAGTTTGTACAATTTCATTGTGCTTTGGCGCAAAATGGCCGTTTAAAACACTAACTAAATCATCAAATGATTTAGAATCGGGATCCTCTGGCGCAACTAATGCAGTTAAACGATCAAATGTTTTATCCCCGATCACACAAAACAATATCGACCGTTTCTTCTTATCGTCGATTATATCATTAGCAATGAAAAAGTGTTCTAACCTCTTGGCGTAGTTCGTCCACGTGTGTGGTTGGGTAGTATCGAATTCCGCGAAACTTGATAAAAACGCTGCCATTATGAGCACTCCAGTGGCTTGACCAATATCATGGGTTACGTATCAATCACCTCGTCGCCAAACTGTTGTGTCCTTACACATACACATATATATTTAATCTTGTACCCTAACCACATAACTCGCGCACCTTCTTAACACCAAACAAACACCAAGATAAAACCTTAAAACGGAACCAGTTATCTATATTTTCTGCTATGACTACTCTAGTCAGTTCAGTCCAGATTGACCAACTTAACCTATACACATCCCTGCTATAGAGTATATTACAGACTTGATAATAAAATAAATTGTACGGTACACCCCATAGATTTTCTCCCACTTTTATCTTAAAATAGACATTTACTAAAAACTCGTAGGATTTTTGAAACGAAATTATAGGTCTATACATTGTTGGAGAAACACTACACCAAGAATCATAAATGAAATAATATTCACTGTTAATTACTCTATGGCATGAGGAACTAGGAATATTTTCACGGAAAAATTGAGCAAAGAGGAACATTTTTGTCTACCAAAGAGCATATGAGCATAATCAAAATTGTAAAATTTCCCTTATGTAAATTACAATCAAAATCATTTTCATGAGAAAATGAGAATTGCCATCTTGTTTATAATAATAAACAATGTCTAGATAAATAATAAACCAAAATCGTTTAAGCAAATTTCGAGAAAATCAATTTTTTTATCAGTCCACCCTTCAGTAAACTACCCTTAAATTTAGGGTTGTATATCTAATTCTAAAAAAACCTCTGGGTGACCCTATTAAAACACCAGATCAGTAAAATAGTTTTGGCTATAGCCCGAGGTACAGACAGACAGACAGACGGTATTTCGAAAACCACTTTTTTGATTTCAAGGGGTCATGACATTAACCTCATCATTTATCAAAATCTCGAGTTGAATATTTTTGATGATCACAATACTTTCTCTCCGAGGTGTCTAGAGAAAGTAGAAATCTACCAAAATTTATCTTCATTCAAAACATCATACCTAAGCCTCCTCCCTCACCTCAACCCCTACCTTACCCCCTCCCCCCTCGTTCAAGCCATGAAATATCTACCTATTGAAACGAAGCGTAGCTTTTTATTATTAAGTTTTATCATCAACTTTACTTCCAAGTAAGTTGCTCCTGAAGAATATAATCGAATTACAGTGTGCGTGCACTTAACCTAATTGTGTTTGTGGCACACTCTCTGAACGTTAAGGCGGAAGTACATCAGACAATTTGATTAATTAAGAGTACAGAACTCAATGAAAGGCTGCATGATTTTTAAGGGTGTTACATGGGGAGAGCATTGAGACGCATTGCAGACGTTTAGAAGTCCCGCTTTATTTAAGAAGTGGTTGAGTATTTTTAAATATGGGTTTCATTAAAATGTTGGTGAAAGTTATCAACAGGTCTATAGCCACTATTAAAAATTAAATTGTAGGTTTTAAAAAAATTAAGAATATTTATGACACTTTATAAAAACAAGTTGTACTTCTGATATTAAAGTGATAGGCTAGACACCTAGATCTTACGCTCTTATATCAAATAAAGTCATATTTTGATAATCTCACAACAGTAAATTTTAAGAAAATTTGGGATTGTTTTATTGGGTTCTATTATTAAGCTATCAACAACGTTATTTTTCACCTTGAAGTAAGTACAGTAGCTCACTCAACTATACCATTGGAAGGAAGGGAGGAAAAGGAAATAGATAATAGTTAAAACCCTATTTTACGAGCATACATTCTTTTAGTTTATTGTTGTTTTCACAATGGTAGATTGAGGCTGACAATAAACAGTAGCTGCTGAACCTGTATTTATTTGTGGCATTGTAAAAACATACAGATGTTTAAAATATTAACATCCCCCCAAATAATGTATTGTTGTATGTGTGTTTTAATTATTAGTGAAACTACAATATTTTTATTCAAGCAGTCTATTGGTTTTATCACCCTATAATCAAATGTTTTGAATATTGTAATTTTGTGCGTGAAAATGGATCAACCTTTAAATAAATAAGATAGGCGAAGAGGTAAAAAAATAAAAGCAAAGTTGCAGTTAAGTGCTCGCTGACAAATAAAAAAACTGGTCAGAGCTTCAACCGGACTTTCTCGCTTTATTTTTTTTAATGGAGATATTTACTCAAAATTCATAATATATGTGAAACAAACTCATATACACTAGCAAACCCGAGCACAAATTGCGTTATCCTTTCGTTAAACATTTTTTTGATTCCCGGATTTAAATTTTATGATTTTATTTTTAAATAAAAAATTTCTCACTAGTATGTTTGGACCAAAAATAAAATATCTATATTGGTTCCAAAAGGGTCAACACTTCGTATTAAAATTTCGACATCCAGTTAAAATTTTCAATATTTTATTAGGGTTTGTAAATCTTAGGGTTATTGCATTTTTATTAGATTCCTCATTTAAAACTTAGACCAATAAAAAGGGTAAATATTTACTATTTAGTATAAATGATAAAGATAGATTATTGTTGTACAAATATTTCCCCTAAGAGGTTAAAGAAAAAAGAACAAACTTTTTGCGATACCTACTTATCTACATACTCTATGGAATTAGAGAATGATTGCGTTAAAACATAATGAATATTCCATTCACGGTAGGAATTACTCTCTGAAAGGTCTTTTTTCCTACCAATATCCTACTATATAGTAGATTTATGGTAGGAAAAAAGGCCTTTCAGAAGTCAATTCCTGCGGTGAATGGATTATAGTGTCTCTGTACAAATAAATCTCTCACAAAATTGTATTAATATCTTTGCCAATATCTTCGAACTTATTAGTTTTGTAAAGATATAATTCATAAAAAAGTTTATTATTAATAGTACTACAATTTTGCAATAATAATATATTTAGTATCTTAAATAGTCGTGGATTTGAGGAAATGTTTGGTTTTTTAAAGTACCCTGAAAGTCATTTTCATGGGAAAATGAAAATATACACTTGGTTTATAGTCTTAATCGACGTCTAGATACAAATTTTAATCAAAATCGTTAGAGGATTTTGAGAAAATTGATTTTTTTTTTCTCTTCGACCTTTATCAAACCACTCTTAATTTTAAGGTTAAACAGACACAGTAAGACGGCATTGCAAAAACCAATGTTTAAGTTTCGAGGGGTCATGAAAGGTCGACATCCATCAATATTTCAGGTTAGATTTTTTTGATGGTCGTAATACTTTAACTTGTGCTCGAAAAGTTAAAATATATATATATTTATATTTTTTTTTGTTTATATATATATTTCAATATATCTTTATCTCTACCTGTATTGACCAACAACCTGAATAGGTNTATATATATATATATATATATATATATATATTTGCGTCTAGCTTGAAAATTAATGGTTTTATAAGCTTACTAGCTTTTGCGCGCAGCTTCGCTCGCGTAAATATTTATGTTGTCAATAAATTCAGGTTGTTGGTCGACACAGGAAGTATGAAGATAAAAACGATGAACTTATTCAGTTTGTTGGTCAATACAGGTAGAGATAAAGAAACATGCAAACTACACAATATAAATCAGGATTAAGTGTAGGAGTAGAAAAGAAGTAGCGGAGTGTGTGTCAGTAGAGTTATAGGCTATGCCTTGCCACGAATTTAAAATCCCACTCCATCTTAAATTTTACCTACAGTTAATTATCATCCCTTATTTACTCGGCTTTTTTATCTTAAAAAAATATACCTAACCTAAAAATTAAAACAAACACACTATTGCCTTAAAGGTAAAAAAATCCTTTAAAATTAAACTTTTTCTTTTCCCTAACACATTAGCGTATTAATTAGTGGATGAGCAAATAATCCATAACAGGTAGTTTGATGGTTGTGGAAAATTAACCTAAAAAATGCAATACTTAGATACACAGCTAAAAAATAAAGTTATAAATTCCTAATTATTTTATGTACAGGAATGTAAATCACGATTTAATATACATGAGCAGCATTACTAGCAACTTGCAATAGTAATGTTCTTATTTCTTCTAAACAACTATATCACTGTCTAAACTTGGAAGTATATTGGTTGTGTATCAAGCCATTGGGCTGTTGTAAAATACTATCCAAAAGTGTGGAAAACCTATCGCTTTTACTGGTGAATGAATCGTCCCGGCATTGAGTGGCAAGTTTTTCGTCCTTCCTCTTTCACTTATCTGTTACAAACTTAGAGGAAGAAAGATAAGTAAAAAGAAAAGGTGAGATAGTTCTTTTTACTCCCAAAAGGGAACGATGTCCATGTAGCACCCTTAAGGAATGTTAGTAACCCAAATAAAATATGCTAGAAAAATAAGTCGAAAACTTAAAACTGTATAAGTTAGGCTAGCTAAGCACACAAGTTTAGGTAAGCATTTTTATTGTTTTTATAAGAAAAAAACATCGGATAGTATAAATAAAATATTCCGTTAGTTTATACGTTTAGTTCAATATTCTACACATGGAAATTTCAACAATTTTTAAAATATTTGTCATAGGCATCATGGAATTTGAACAAGACTTTTTCTCTTTATTTAAAAAGTTTATGTGTAAATGTAATAATTCTGTTTGTTATAAAATAATCAAGAACTTTTTTTTAGATTACTATGTCTAAAAAAATTGAATAAGCATATATAGGGGAGAAATATTTATTTATTTTAGCAAAAAAAAAGGTGTTTTGGTATAAAAATTGCCAAAAATACTGAGATTAGCTAGCATAGCATTACCTTCTATCCCATCGTAAAAGCACCCCCCCCCCCCTAAATGTATCCAGGTAAAGCTTACATTTTACGATTGTTTTAATAGTCTGCTTTAATTTACTACAATCAATTGTTTTTAAACCAGTTGGCTACCTTAGATCAACTGGTATCGTGTCTACCTACTAAGGTATATTTAATCGGTGGTCCTTGGCTTCAATTCTCTGCTTGACTGAAAATTAATAAATTGATGAATTGTTGGCAAGATAAATGAAAGCTGTGTCTGTTCTAATATTAGACTAGTTTGTAAGTCTAAGGATATCATCATTGTGATTGTGTCCAGAGGGTACAATTTAAATAACCTGTGGATAGATAGCTATATATATATATATATATAATACTTCGGTGGCTACATGGTCTAAGGCATCACTCTCGTGTTAGACTATACTGGTGATGACTGGGAGATCGAGGTTCGAATCTTGGTCAGGTGTATTGAGGGTGTTTTTTCCTAAATGGTTTTCCAATCTCCCTCCACGTAAATGTGGGTACACTTCATATAAATTAAACCTTCCACATCTCTAACTCATTATCGTAATTAGTACATATGCATTTAGCCTGAACCGGTAGTAAGATGGGTGGTAAATAAAGCTGTATAGCATGCATGAAATCATAGATTTAATTTTATATATTTATAATTCTACTAAAAAGGACAACTTATAAAATAAAAGTTGTGATATTCAACACAATCTAAGAAAAATGCATTTAGGGTATGTAATTTTTAAAAAACAAACATTAATATAAATCCAATTTTCTAATCGTTCAATGCAACCCGTCTACCCACAATGGTGGTCGAGTAGTTCCAGGCGTTAGACTCTTAGTGCACCTGGTCAACGCTAAATGAAAATTCGTGACTCGATCCCTGCCAGAGATAAATAGCGCCTGGATCTATACATTTTATTTTCAATGTTTTATTTTCGATCCTTCGTTCACGCTAATACGGATACATTTTCTCAAAATTACGTTCATCACATCATAGCCCCTTAGCTTAAGTAGTTAATTTACCACGTGTTAAACGTAAAATTAAGTAGCTAATGTAATACCGAATGTTGGCAAACCACCAAATCCCATCCCCCACCCAAAATCTCTGTTGGTGTAAAGAAAAAACTTTCTCAATATTAGTCGTGAGTCTTTCATATCTATAACACTCAAAACATGAATAATTTAAGGTACTTTTTCAGTATGTTCTAAGTGTCAAAGATGAGGAGCGTATATCAGAAAAATATACATACATCAGCGTTACTTTGATTATTTCTACATGGCTATTTAGATTTCCAGTTAAAACATATATACAGGCTGTAACAATACACTTTTGTCCACGTAACCAACAAGGTAAAAGTTAGCGATGTATGCACCTGGAGGCTAGGCAACATATGAAACATGCACCGCAAACACACACAGACATCACCATCACCCCCTCCTATGACACACACAGGATGGTGCCGACGTAGCAAAGTGACATTACACTTGCAGGCGATGCAATCCCCGTTACTGTTCATAATTTACACCCCGCTTTACCTGTTATATTCTGAAGATTGATGAGTTGCCTACCTCCCAGGTGAATACAGGGATAACTTTGACGGCTCGTAGCGCCTGCATTTGGTGTCGTTGATCCAAAGTTTATTACGTGGCAATACTTGTCTTGTCGCCCCAACAACCTGTATAACCTTATAGCTGGCGATATGAATAGCCCTGTGTGGATTTCATACCCTTAAATACAATTTGATTTCTTACTCTGAATAGCCCTGTGTGGATTTCATACCCTTAAATACAATTTGATTTCTTACTCAGAATAACCCTGTGTGGATTTCATACCCTTAAATACAATTTGATTTCTTACTCTGAATAGCCCTGTGTGGATTTCATACCCTTAAATTCAATTTGATTTCTTACTCTGAATAGCCCTGTGTGGATTCCGTACCCTTAAATACAATTTGATTTCTTATGAATTGGCATTTGGAACACATTATAGAGAATACAAACACTTTTTTCTGTCAATATTTCTAATATTACTTTTGTTATTTTATAGATATCGATATTATTCATCCAAAAGTTACAGCTGCAGATTAAGGTAGGGATGTAGGAGACGCGAGAAAAGGCCAGTAGTTATGCAATTTTTACAGCTCTTTTTTTTTCGCCAAACTAAATAAAATATTGCTTTGTAAGGTTTTCTGAAGTTTGTAAGGCTTGAATCCTACAGGTTACACACATAATAATTGAAAAGAACATAGTTTAAACAACATATAGATTTATTAATAGAAAAAACAATAGTTAAGAAAGCAATGGTTTACAATAATATAGTTGGAAATGCGTATGGATTTCGATCCAAACAGTTAGGCTTGAGAATTGAGACTGGGGCTACAAGGCCTGCGTAGTCGCCAGGCCACAGGTAGAAGTATTTCTAAAAAGGTAGAACAATTAAATAATTACTAATAGAAAAATATAGGACAAGATATACATGTAACTTTTCAATCAGTTTTGCTTGATAGGGCCTTCATAATATTATCCATTAAACACTTAGGATAACTAGCTGTTGATAACAGCAGTCGATTGCTTAGAAACAGGTGTCAACAAAAAGTACTATGGCTGGTCATATTCCCCTTTGGTACTGCCAGGGCATTCAATAGTACATAATATTCTAATAGCAAGTGCATTAAGAACAACTCAAACAATAGGACTCGATCGAAAGGCAAAAGTGAAAGAATATTATTTGCGCGGACCCCACTATGACTTGTGCAGTTCCCTGGGTTGCGCACCGAAACTAATACTGCACGTGAAGCGTGATTACTTGACTAACCCAAAAAACTGATTTCTATCAACTGAATTGTAATAAGGTTAACAAAACAGACAACCTGGGGGTAGCCATCCATAAATTTAACTGATGCTCACGATGTACAATGTATATATATCAACATAGTCTACAGGACTGAATTACAACATTTGAAAAACTAGCAATAAAGAGACTCGTCCGGCATTCTGAAGGACATAATATTTAATCAAGAAAATAAAGCTTCTAGTTAGCAAGTCAACAAGACTTGAAGTTGATCAACTGTCAACTAGACACACTATCAATTCGAAAAGAAATCATATCCGACATTATACAAAAACTAAAAGGGTGTAAAGAGATATAGCTCATCTTTATAACAAAAATTAGATGCTAAGTTATAAGGACTCGTCGATTACTTTACAATACTTAATACATCGAGGTCTGTGGTTCCATCCATAGCTGCGGTGAATTCCACGGCCTAGACTTCATAGGTGGTGTTGAGATGCGTCATCCTGCCTAAGGTGGTGGTGTATCCGACACTGCAATGGTCAACGTGACGATGCTGGAGTCCTTCCTTCAATGCAGGGATACAGTAAACTGGCTCTAATATGTGCTGGGACACGGGTCCTTATATAGTTCCCAACCTGATACGAAATAAAGAAAGCGGAAAGTATTATAAACACAAGAGCGTAGAAACTAGAAATGCAGAGGAAGGTGGGGGAAAGAGAATTTAACAAGAAAAAACCACTTGCGAGGAAAAAGAAGAGACAAGCTTTCTTGGTTTACCACCAGGGTCGTTGGTGAGCAGCAGGTCTTCGCGTCGATGCTCATACGCATTTCTTCTCTTCAACAGATCTAGTTATGATAGCACGTGTTGCGGCCATCATTTAATAGTTTTATTGAGCTTTCATATGTGGGAAAATCGAATCAACAAACATCCTGAAGATGTGAGTACTCACCAAGGCATGTTATATGGAACTATATCTGTTTTAATTATGTTATTCAGGATCGATTATTATTTTAATAAGAATTTGTGATATAGATGTAGTTTACTATATTTTTCTTGTTAACAGCATGGCAAGCGTATATAAATAGATTTGACATTATCCAATGGGAAAAGCAATGCGTTAAAGTATTTTATTCATAACTATGATAATATTAATCCTTCTTCTTTGATATCTACAACCGTATTTAACAAAGGCTAGTATTTTTGACCAACCACGTGTTTGAATGTTTGAAGGTAGGGAGAAATGTAAATTTATTAGACTGCATCTTCAGAGTAGACTCAATTAAATATGTGAATATAGTATATTATCTTGCATAAATTATTAAACTATTGAATTTTTTTAATTTTAGATGTCCAATCTATCTGATTGACATGCTACAGCTTCAGTAGAAACATAGAGCTTAATTTTCTTCACGCAATGATACTAACAGTTGTTGAATATTTGTAGTGAATATAGCGGTATTAGATGATAAACTTTTTAAAAGAAGAGTAAAAATTGTCAATAAATTCCAGGACACCCTTGACAGATATTCAAGGACGGTTGATATCATCATATAAATAAAATTAGCTCTATGTTTACACTGAATCAAAATTTGATTTATATTGAAAAAAAAGCTTTGATATAGAAACTGCCATAAAAACTTACCTTTTCTCGCCTTCCCTGCATCCCCACCTTAAATTATTTTACATACGAATACATAGAAGTATATTTATTAACTTCTGTTTCAAATATGTAGGTTTATTCTTTAAAAAAAGAATGGGGTATGCTGAATAAACACTGGCTTTTTCTGGTAGTATAACTATTTTCATCACTTTAACACTTAAATTAGATAACATTTTGAACAAACAAAGGCAAATTTGCATGTTTTTGTTTTCTAGTTTTATGATAAAGGATCACTTTTTGTGTACTGAGCAAGGATTTGAATAACAACTTCCTGTCAATGTTTACCAAGCTACATCTGGTGTGACCCAATTCGGTGGTTAACTGGTCTAAAACAGGGTTGTTTTTTAAATAGGGGTGCAGGAACTAAATAATGAGGGTACGAGACTAGATCTCTTAATAATTATTTGTAAAAAGTTGTATTTAGCATATAATAAACTATCACTATCATCAATACAGGTATACAGGATGTATATTTGTGATTTTCCTTTGTTCTAAAAGTAAATAAGATTAAAACCTTATGACTTTATTCCGGCTGTTCTGTTCCTAGCTATCCATATGTAAAGTAAAACTAAGCTAGTTACATCTTTTAAACTATACTGGTACCTAATAGGACTGATGATGATGATTTTTATAGTCTAGTGAAGGGGTTATGCGGACATATAGGGCAATCAATTGGAAGTATGGTCTAAGGCATCACCATAGCAATAGACAGGACTTACAATGACTGGGATGTAGTGGTTCGATTCCTGGTGTGGTGTAGCCTACTAATATTTTTTTTCTACATGGTCATCTCATCAACTTTCATGCAAATATTAGTACAATTTCTTTAAATTCGACCTGCCTCATCTCTAACACATTAACATAATTATTAAATATGCGTTTGGTAAGAACGGGTAGTAAGACGCGGCTAAAAAAACTGTGGTGTTAGGAGACACAGGTTTATTGTGTGTGTGTGTGCGTGTGTGCGTGTGTGCGTGTGTGCGTGCGTGTGTGCGTGTGCGCGTGCGTGCGCGTGCGTGCGTGCGCGTGCGTGCGCGTGCGTGTGCGTGTGTGTGCGTGTGTGTGCGTGTGTGTGTGCGTGCGTGTGTGTGTGTGTGCGTGCACCCCGTTACCGACTATAGGCCCTAATTCCCAACCCTATTTCAGCTCAGATTATAAGGAACTCAAATTAGTCACAAAAATGAGGATGTTGAATTTTATAGAAACGTACCATCAATCGCATTTAAAGACAATGGTAAACCTCAATACTATATGAAAACACTAAAATTTCAATAGTTAATGTTTCCATTCAAAACCCCAATTCAAATAACACTACATCATCAGTGCACCCAATTGGAATGATAATTAAAGTAAAGCATTTTTCAGCTACAGGTGAATACATCTAAATTTTAAGAAAATCCATATGCAGTACCTTTTAAAAGTGATTGGTTCAAATTTTATGTTACAGGGTGGCTACAAGACATATTTTACAAAATTCCCTGACTTTTCCAGGTTTTCCAGGCAACATTTTTCAATTTTCCCTGACTTTTTTTTCCCAGTTTTAATGGTGGATGATGACTTTTGTTATTATTGATCATATATTAAAAAAAGTTTGTATCATAACATTGTAACATAAACAATTTTATCAGTTATTTTAAAGATTAAAATGTTATTTTATTTAGGTATTATTAACTTAAGTTTTAGTGTTAAATTGTGAAATTAATGGGATATTTTAGACAAATTTTTTTTAATTCCCTGACTTTTCCTTATTTTTAGTTAAATTCCCTGACATTTCCCCGTTTTCCCTGTCATCCAAAAATTCCCTGACTTTTCCAGGTTTTCCCTGTTTTCCCTGTCTGTAGCCACCATGTGTTATGTTAATTTTTTCAGGGGAAAATAAATAATATTCAGTCAATAAAACATGAAAAAAATGTAATCATATTTTGTCTTATGTCCCCAATAAAGTGGCTTGGCTCGAATCAAATAGAACACGAGTTGTCGAAAAATTCCTGAGCTGATTTTAATGGAAATTGTTCATTTATAAAGGTCTAAATTTCACTTGCCTCTGGTCTGTGGATGATTTAACAGAATTATTTATTGGCTAGCCATCTTCTAATGGATTTTGAAACTCGGTCAAGGTAATAGAAATTTCTACGCACTACATAGACCAGTGTAATATATGGGCTATTGTGGGTAAAATGTGGTTTATGGTCCGGAAAGGACCTCAAGAGTGATTAAATGTCCCACTATGTTAACTGGCCCTTTGTTATCGCAGTAAATTTAGAGTAACAACTTTAAATGTTTGTATTTTAACACATTATTTTATTAAATAACTTATTAAGATATGTTGTGTAGTTTAAAAAATATTTTAAATTGTCAATTAATATCAATACAGGATATGAAGTTATTTCATAATAGTTAAATACACTTCCAAAATATTAATTTTTGTTGTGTAAAATTTGAATACCAATTTGGAGTTAAAAAAAGTTCTCTTTTGCAGAAATAATGCTCAAAATCAAGAAAAAATAAATTTTAAAAATGTTATAGGCCCTGGAGTAACTCATTTATCTAGTTATTTGTTATATTTAACGTGCCCTTTTTAAATCAACTGACTATATCAACACAAGGGAATTTCTAGAAGCGAGGGTGAAAGGACCCACCAATTTTTCAAGGAAATTTATTTTCATATACCCTCCAGGATTCTTTTACATTCCACAATTGACATGGGACTGACGCCTGGACTTCACCTCCGAAGGAAGTTGTGCTACTGATTTTTATCGCTCAAGATAGATCCGTTTACCGTGGGTGGGTTTTGAACCGATGAACATCGGACCTTGAGGTGAGTGCTCTAACCCCTCGACCACTGATGTTGACTAGTAACTCAAAAATGCAAAAAAAAATGTTATAAGTATTCTAATATTGCGCAAATTTGTATTTAAATATTTTTATAATTCTTCTTATTTTGACAAATAGGCCTATTGGACAAACTAAAAATGATTTAATTAAAAGCGATATTTTTGTACTATTTAGGGATGACCTGGCAGTCTAGGGGTGAGGTTTCAGACTTCTATGCTGGCGGCCGGGGTTCAATCCCCGGTTCCGGCACAGATTTATCTGATTTCCAAACCCTTCCTTCACCTTTGACAAGATGTGTATTAATCACAAATTGTGAACGTGAGGAATGCCAGGCCTCCACCGTGGTTCGGATTCCACGTTAAACTGTAGGTCCTTCATTTCATCTCACAATCACCCTACCATTACACATTAGCGTAAGTGCGTATAGCCCGAACGGGTAGTAAGACGCGGTGCTAATAACAATAATAATAATAATGTACTATTTAGACTAATGGAAATAACGAATTTAAACAAGATGTGTCAATATATTTGGGGATAGGAGGGGAGTTATTTTCAAGGTGGAGAGGGGGAAAACCACCTCATTACACACGGATGGGATTAAAAACTCCAATCTCTTCATCAACAGCGAAACAAACAATATGAGACTGACCCAAATCAGTGATCATGATGTCTAGTAAGTCAGGATTTTATTGGATGTATAAAAATGCATTGAGGTCAGCATTCTAAATATTTCCCTACTTGTGTAGTATGTAAATTTTAAGCTATCCTCTTAGTTATTGGCAGTGTTAAAACTGGAAAATTTTAACAACTGGAACAATAACAACTAACAACCAGCAATTTCTTCCATTTTACAGCATAAAACTATTACATTGGTAGAACCTATTACTTTTTATATACACACTTCAATAAGTTGCATGATAAAGCATGCCAGTTTAAATAGATTTCAGTAAGATGAATATAACATTGCGGTGTACTATACTAATCTAATTAATTGATAATTACAATTAAATGAACGATGAATATATCTAGGTTTTTAATGACACCTATTTTCTTAAAAGTATTTTGCAAACTGATGTATTTGGTTAGGAATGTTAGAATTTGTACACATTTTTGGAATGAGCTACTTATATTATGCCAGACCTGTTCTTTTGCACATTTCATACAAAAAAATCCACAAGTAGAACATTTTTTTCTGCATATTTCGTATATTTTAAGTAGTTTACATATTTTACTAATATATCTTGATATTTCTACATTTCAAGTTTTTTTATTTATAACAAATAACATCATACATTTTATATTCCTAGTATTTATTTTATTTTGTCCCCTTTTTTTCATACTTTAGCATTGTTGTTTCACATCTCTTTCATTCTTGCAAAAATAAGACAGTTGAAACATCGAAACATGTGAAGGATACCTATCATTTGTGGGGAAAATACTAGACTGAAATTAATTAACTTACAATGAGAGAAATACACATACTAAAACATTCCCCTACCATTTCTTGTGAAGTAAAAAGGAGTTTCATCCTACAAAATGTTGCTACAAAAGAGGCAAAATACGGCACCAAAAAATTTGGAGAATTCTTTGTTTTACTTAGCTATAAAAAATTATGAGAATGCTAAGAATTATTATTTAATCAATATAGAAAATGTCGTTTTAATGTAAAATGTTTTGTAACAAATACGGTTCATTATATTGGCAAAAGCAACTAGATAGTATAATTTGTAACATTACGATGTATAATGTTCCAATGGGACCACGCCCACTACGGACGTTAATGGATGTATCGCGTCAATTCATACTACCCGCTCCAATAAATTCAATTAAATTTAGGATCCCTACAATAGTATTGTTCGCTGTTGTAGTTCTTGTAGGCTAAGAAGACATAATATAACCATGCTGGACAATATGTTTCGCTACTCAATCCAAACCAATGGAATATATATTCTTTCCACATACTCACCACATGAATCTGCTTTCAATAGAATCCTGCTAGGCTGGACGACTCACGGTAAACCAAGACCGGCGACTGGAGCAGGAAAGGCCGGTGTATCAACAAACGCGTCCCGGCACTCCGACTGTACTAGCGTGAAATGA
>CABFVX010001347.1:4934-26710 GCA_902151425.1 Timema shepardi | reverse complement strand
CTGTAGTATTGTCTCATATAGACTGGTCTATCAATATTGTGATGGATATCATGTTTCCTTGTGTTAAAATACTTGCACAACTTGAATTTTGTAAAGTTGTTTACTTCGAGTATGATTTCCAACAGAACTCATTATGATATAATGAGAGCATTTATTGTCATCTGCGTTATTGTCATTAATTGAATAAACTACTCTTTGTTGAATTTACATATTTTTACAATTTCCTTTTTTTTATGTTAAATTACATCCTCTCCCTTTTATTACCTTTTAATGGTTGGGGTAGTATTGAGACGTAGAGAGGGTGTAACAACTCTAATGTAAATTCCTTTATATTACGTGCAAATGTTAATTTATTAAATTATTATTTCGGACCACACCAGGACAGGTTATTTTTAATAAATTTTGGCCGTATTACCGGCGTGGTGGAATTTCGTATATATTTGCATATATATTTCAGGCATCACATAGGTCTTTATTGGGACTTAAATTGCATGTAAGTTCTGACTCTACCTGTCAGACTCAGTTTGTATTAAATACGTTTAGCATTTCTAAAATTTAGCCGCCTACAAACGGACACCATTTGCCGTTTTTCATTTAATTCAATGCAATAAATATTTCGATGAAAATATGTTTAGTTCTAAAACCTACATGGCAAGGAAATATTGTAGCGAACTTGAGTAGATAAATAAAATTTTAAGCCAAACATAGTTTATAAAAATAAATTTATACTTACGAAATGTGTATATTTTTTTGTTAATTTGTGGCATAGAGTTCAAAACTTCAAATAGGTACGGTATTGGCACTTTGAAAGACAATGAGAAAACTGAATGTAGAAATCATCTACCTACGCACAGAAACAGCAAATTACCTTGTAACATTACGTCGTATAATGTTACAATTGGACCACGCCCCATACTGACGTAAATGGATGTATCGCATCAAATCATACTATCCGCTCCAATAAATTCAATTAAATTTAGGATCCCTACAATAGTATTGTTCGCTGTTGTAGTTCTTGTAGGCTAAGAAGACATAATATAACAATGCTGGACAATATGTTTCACGACTCAATCCAAATCAATGTAATAATCTGTTCAAGTACTTACAATATGAATCTGCTTTCAATAGAATCCGGCTAGGCTGAACTACACACGGGAATCCAAGATCGGCGGCTGGGGCAAGAGAAGTCCGGCGTATCAACAACTCGTCCTGACACTCAAAAAGGAATAGCAAGTAATGGGGCATGAACAACCGACGCCTGCTAGAGGATACTTACGTAGCTGACCTCTGACGGATGGAATAAGAACCTCCTTCAAAACATTGGGTGATTGGAAATGTTGCTGAGTTTCCGATGGAGCAACAACTATCAACAAAGTTCTACGTGACTATTTGCAAGCATCGTGACGTCACCTTGCGTGTGCTTGTACATTTCCACCTCCCCTTCATAACAACGAAATCCCTATATAATAGCTGTGCAAGCGTGCAATAATTGACTATCTTACGATCAACCATCGACGTTAGACCATTGGCATGGACGGACCTGGGCAATGGCAGGATAAAACTTCTAAACTGTATCATATCGTCACTTTGACGGTTGGAGTAATGGACTCTAATTTATTTTCGACTCTAAAATCTTGTATATAATTATTTAAAATAATCAGTCAGACTATTATTATGATCATCTATTTTTCTAAATACTTTACTTTTATGTGTCGCCTTTTGGGCACTTGAACATTTGCTTATATATTGGTTCTCATACATATACTTTGTTTATTTGTGAGTTTCACAAGTTAATATCAAATTGGTAGGAATAGTAGATTTTTTGTAACACTGTTTCCGATCTGCGAAGTAACTATTATAAATTTAGTTTATAGTTTGGATTAACGTAACGTAATTGTCATTTATTTTTGGATATTGAATTAGAATGACTTTAATCTTTTACTCTTTTAATATTTCTATTTTTTTTATTAACGTAAAATCCTTTTGAACAGTTAAAGTCTTTTTTATTGGTGGAACTGTTGATTCCATATTCTAGTCAGATCAGATAGTCCCGGGGGAGTTTGGCTTAGGTCTGTAAGCCAAACTCTCACGTATTATATATTTTGTAGTATGGTCGTCAAGTTTGTTTTTAATTTAAATTAGTATATCGTACTCTGGGAAGTACGAACCTTTCGGAACCATTTTAAGGTGCCCTTTAGGCCCTTATAAATTTGTATCCCATAACTAACTTGTACGTAATGGTATTTTCTCTTATAGACTGAATCATCAGTTTGATTATGGATTTCATATGTCCTTTTTGGTGTATACACTTGCGCAACCTTAATTATGTAAATTTATTTACTTCGAGTATAATTTCCAACAGAACTCATTATGATATAATGAGACCATGTACTGTTAACTGCGCTCTCGTCTTTCAATTGAATAAACTGCTCATGGTTGAATTTACATATTTTTATAATATCCATTTATCTTGAATGTTAAGTTCATCCTCTCCCTTTTATTACTTTCACTGGTCGGGTAGTATGAGGATACAGAGAGGGTGTTACACCCTTTTTAAAAACAATCCCCACAATAGAAACTGCATGGAGGGAGGTTACAGATTAACATCCGTAAAATATTTGTGTTCTATTCTTATAGGAATTTCCGTCTCTGTCGGTAAGCAAATTCTTGGAAAACCCAGTGTAATACGAAATTAATTAGACTAAACAGAAACTTAGTAGCATCTAGGTCTGTTCAAAACCCAATACACTTTACAAACACCTAGTAGGATCTGAATGTGTTTGGACTAGAATAGAGATCCTTTTGGAAAACGATACGAAGAACAAAGAAGTAACGTTCTAGTGTGTTGTATCAACCGGAATTCTGGTAATTTTTTATTTCGTATCAACCAGAGCAGCGTTCCGGCCGAAAACGAGCAGTGGTTATTGGTTTTAAAAATTACTGAATCAGTTTTAAAACTTCTCGTTATTTAAAAAATCAATGTTTAACTGACATGATACTTATGATAAATATTCAAAAATATTGGGTAGTAAATTAGAAGAAAAATGAGCGTATATAAGTTTATTTTGTCCAAAACAATATATTTTGATATAAAAACTTCCCAAATAATAACCTTAACGTCACATAAGCTTCGACCCCTCTTTAAATATTCAACTATTTGTTGTATTCCAAATTTCTCACTGTATATAATCGTATAATTTGTTTTAGATACTTTCTCTTTATTTACTTGTACGTTAATATTTTCATCAACTTCATCATGACCTTCGTCATCTTCTACTTCTCCATCCTTTTCATCATCAAAATTATTTTCATCATTAATATTAATATTATTTGTTTAAAGCATACTTTCTGGAATCACCTATAGTGTATATATATATATATATATATATATATATATATATTTCGAGTCAAATTCTATTTAAAAAAAACAATACCCAGTTTGACAATTCACCCATGGTAAATTTACTGCCATACTGGAAATCGAACCCAGTACTCTTACATTCTCTTTAATAAGCCTTTAAAAAGCAATGTGTTATCACTCAAAGTAAAATTATAGTAAAAGTTTGAGGTTGATTGACTTGCATAAGGCCCCACCTTGAATACAATGGCTCGATCATAACTACATATATGTGAACCGCTGATTCTGTGTCCTTAGAGGTCTGCGTCACCATGAAAGGTTAGAGGGGAGGAGACCTAAGCTTCGCCTTACCTTTAAAGGTTCTGTTAGTGTCAGGTGAGATTCCTGCTTCTTTCCCCGCTCCCCTCCACTCCTCCTTCCTGAAGGCCCTTCCACCCGTCATCCTCCATAGCACTCGAATTCAATTACTGGATAGCTACCCTTACCTCCTTGGCAACCAGAAACTCGACCTTACGACCCAATGTTCATATTAAAGTGCTTCCCATTATCAGAGTTTCGTGTATAATAGGGTATTATATTTTTAGAAAAAAAAAATCAAAGTTCCTTTTATTTTTATTAATATGTCGTTTACTGTTTCAGCAAAACATTTTATGGAACATTTAAATGGACATGTAAGCATTTTTTTTCTTCAGCTGCTATTTAATTAAAACTTACAAATATACAAGATTTTACCCAAGAGCTCTGAGAGCCATCTCACATCCGATTAACCGGGGTATAAGATTGAATATTACACTCTAACCAGAAATTGTATTAAAAGTAGGTTTTCTGAATTATTAATTTAACAGCAACAAAATTAGGATCAATTTAATAGTTTATTTTCATTTTAAAATTAGTATTTTTAAATTTTGTCACGTTTTTAACATTGTAAAACGGTTCTAATTGTCTCAGTTATACTTTTTGTGATCACTGATACGAATAGCTAATAGTTCACTGAATATGTTAGTATTAGAATTATTGTCATATAATAAATAGCTCATATTGAGGCCGAGCTAGAAATAGTCACATGAAGCTTCTTAGTTCGGTTTAAAACCCACTTTACAATTACCTCACAAACATATATTTTTAAAAGCTACCTCTAAAATAATTGAGGAAATTTACCATCGTATTCTGTTCAATTAAAATTGTTGGTGTAGCAAGGCTTTACGTATGAATACGATATATGCGCTTAAGGATTTAAGGGTAGTCAAGTTTCAATAAGAGGACGTCAAAGTTTGAATAAAAATTAGACTCGTTATTTTTAGTCACATTCAAAATATTATAAAAAAATGTACAGCTTTTTTGTTGATTTAGAATATTTTTAGTTACACTGAAGGAATAAAAAAAAAATCTGGATGTTTTTGGAAACCATCACTCTAAAACCACTTATATAAACTTCAATAATAATTTAAATTCTTATTAATGCAACTTATAGTAATTTATTTTATATTTGTGTTAATGGGCAGTATCGATAAACTAGGTCTAAGAAACATTGCTATTTATTAATAAAAGTAATGGGATACTATAAATTCAAGTAGCAAACTAGCCGACGAACAGTTAGAGCCAAAGGTTGAAGAAAAAAGTCAGATTTTTTGGTAAATACTCTTCGTTGGCCATGATATCATTTGTTGGCAGATTGTACAGTTAAACCTGTTAACAAATTACTTTATTACAGCATATTTATCCAACCCTTGTAGTTTAAAAATTGCAATAATTTAACAAATCGGGGACATTCTGAGCTAGTAGAAGAAACCATAACAGCGTACAGTGTATTGACTGGCAAACACAATAGGAAGAAATCATTGAGAAGACCTAGACGCAGACGGGAGGATAACATTAGAATGTATCTAAGAGAGAGAGAGAGAGAGCAAAGGTGTACGCGCGATGTAACAGACTATCTCCTATAGCTACGTCACGCTTCATACCCACCAGTACTGTTTGCATCGCCGTCAGAGACTAAATATTCGCTATCTGTTGTTTTCGTTCTTCAAATTAATTAATTATACCTTTATTTTTAAAAAATTAGAAATTTCATGAAAATGAGTGCTCCAAAAAGACATAAAACTATTCTTTTTAATCAAGAATGAGAACTTATTCCCTGTGTTAAAATAAAACTTTCTGCTTGATTTGCAATACTTACGTGTCAATACCAGAAAATAGTCTATGACTTGCTGTATGATATTATCAGTTTTCTTGAACAGTGAGGTGATTACTATTATCTATACATGATCTTGACTGGCTATGTGATCCTACATTTTTTGAAGATTTTATGGGAATACATATTGTATTGAACTTGGGATTGCAAGGGGAAACTAAAACAATTGGTGAAAGGGTAAGCAGCTTTCCTGCTTTTAAGACTCTCACACTGGCTATGATTAAGAATTTGAATATAAAAGTTTTGATCGATTTACAAACATAGGAGTCATTTACAAAAAAAAAGTTTATTTTCCCTTCAGGAAAATTTGCAACCGGAATCAAAACTAATATCGACTACCTGGAAACCAGATTTAGTGACTTTATGAAAATGGAATATCTGATAAGTTTCTCATTTATCCATTCAAGGAGAACACTGACGAACAGCCAATTGCAAATAAGTTTGCAGTGCTATTTCAATTGAAAAAATTTACATTGAAAAATGAAATAGTTACACCACAATGTGACATATTTTTGAAGGCCGGGTCTACAGAAAAATATTTATGGAACCAAGTTTCCAAAGAAAAGTGACCTAATTTGAGAAAATTCATTGAACTTTTACACTCCTCCTTTGTATTTGCATGTTTATGCGAATCAGCATTTTCGTATTTAGAACCAATTAAAGCTAATCATCGCTCGAATTTAAATGACCAACACACCGAATATGTTCTGATATGTGTGTTGTTCGCTTATACACCAGAATTTTTAAACTTGGCGGAAGTGAAGAAGGAAATAATAATAATTTATATTATTTAACATAAACATTATATCATAACTTCAAAATTTGTTTTAAAGCATATGTATGCATATCCAATAATACTTTTGAAAAATATTCAAATTATTTTATTTACTTCAAACACATTCACAAAATCTACAGGTTGTACCTAGGCCCGAATCAACGAAACCGGTATAGCTGTGTTTATCGATCATACATTGTACGTAGATAAAAACTATAATGGGGGAAGGGGAATGTTGAACTGATCTGGTGACATGTCCATTCCAGACAAACCATTTGTGAAATGGGAATTAAAATCCACGGATAAACAAATGCATTATATGTAAAAACCTAACAACAATAATTTAAATTTAAAAAGGTGGTTGTCAGAAAATATATAAATTAATGCAATTATTTTAAAGTAAGGAAACAGGTATTGCTAATATCTACCAAAAGTGAAAGCTTCAGATTACATGACATGACGTTTGATTACGTTAAATTATATCTAATAACTTTTCTTGCTGTCAAATAAGGATATTTCTATGGAAATTGGACTGTAGATAAATCGCCATTAGAAGAACATATACTAAACCTACTTTAATGTGTTCATACACCAAGTCACAGGTTCTGAGGCTGTCACTTTTAGCTGGATGATGTCAACTTTGACCGCTTCAAGATAAATATATTTAACATTTGGTGAGTGTTGGCTACTTTTTTTTTATTTATATCTTCTAAAAGGTTTCATCTGTAGCTTGCCAACTGTAGTTCCACTGGGGAGGCGGGGAGATGGAGGGAGGACAGAAGAGCCAAGTCAATTGAATGAAGAGCCTAAGTAAGATACAAAGAGAACGAAAGAAGCTTTATCTTGTTAGTACCATTTGCTTGGGGAGCTGAACTCAATCCAGTGCCCAGTGCAATGACACTGTCCTCAAACATATTTTGTCCAGGGTTGGGTGGTAGGTATGGAATGGGGTTGGGGAGTATTTCTTATACTCTCACAGCACAAATCAAACAGAACATATTACAGAAGTGCTTAATAATTCTGGTAAAAATATTTGTATGTACTTTTAGATCTATTTTTTTGTATATATAATGTTAATGTGTGGATATACGGAGCTCAAGGTAAGGGCATTGTTTTTGCCGTTTTTATAGCAAAACATTTTGAAGACCAAATTAAATCAAATGTTTCCCCAGTGGAAACATAGAATTTAATTTTTTTAACATGGGGATATCAACAGTTGATGAATATCTGTCATGAACATAGCGGCATTAGATGAGATACTTTTTAAATGAATAGAAAAAGTTGTCATTAAATTCCAGGACACCCTTGACAGATATTCAGGAACAGTTGGTATTACCATGTGGAGAAAATTAAACTATATTTTTACCTAAGCAATAATATATTTATTTTGGCCAAATAAAGTTTTGCTATAAAAACTACCAAAACACCTTTTATCGCGTTCCCTAAATTCCCACCTAAGTTGCGCATATTCTTAACATATTATCTGCAAATTAATTTAATCTAAGACGCCATATTTAACGATAAGCGCCGAATACTAACACTTAAATAGCAACAATATTTTTTGGATGATGTACATGTTATTAAATCCACTTCTGTGGTCTAGAGGTCAGATATTCTGACTACAGGTCTAGAGGTCCCGGGTTCAATCCCTGGTGTGTCTTGATTTTCTGTGAAGCAATGGGTGTGGAACGGAATACAGTCATCCTCATGAGGACAAATGAGGAACTACTTGAATGAAAGGGTAGCGGCTCCAGTCTAGAAAACTGAGATTAACGGCCAGAGGGTTCGTTGTGATGACCATATGACACGCTCTATCCGCAGAAGTTGGTACTATCTGTGCCAACAGCTGGTGAACGCTCGAATGGTATGGCTCGCTTATGGGCTGATGACATAGAGTTGTTTTAAATCAAAGTTAATAAAACCATAAATACAGTACGTAAAGTTATGCAACTGTCCCTTTTCATAAATAATATGGCCAATTAAATTATACTAATAATAAAATAAAAATGTGATTAATATTGACCTCAAAAATGTATGTCCATATCCCCGCCCCCCTTAAGAAGTTCCTTTCTATCATATTTCTATTATAGTAATGTAAGGGATGTCTGAACGGCTTTTTTTTCTTATAAAAAAGAAACAAACCCTTGAGAGATCAAAGTTTACTAACATGCATTTGTCATTAATTAGTAAAATGATTTAAACACAAGCTTCAAAGACTAACCCACACCCTTGTTGAAGTATATTTTATATCTAGTTTTTCAAATTTCTGGGAATAAATAGAGAGTAGGTTAAATATTGACATTTTATATTACCATTTTTAATTTTTTTTAAATAGTGAAGACTTTAAAATTGAGTTGTTGATATTTTTTTTGTACTTAAAATTGTGAAAATATTAAATAGTCTTATATAAAGCTCCCGTTTGTATATTTAACTATCAATGTCGTGTTCACAATTAGACAAAAAAATAATGCTTTAAAAAGCTTTTTAAAATTATGGTTGATCAATCAGGATAATTTGTCTTGACCAGTGTTTCCAGCCTGTGGCCCGGGTATTTATTTTAAGGGGTCCACTAATTCACGTAGCTCACAACAATTTTAAACTAACAGTTCTGTGAATAGTAGATCTCGCTCCCTCCATTCAACAAGCTAATTAGGGCATACATCAGGTTAAGAATTATGTTATGTTATTATCGCTACTCCAGTATTAATATTTCTCCTATGATTTTAATCAAAATATCTCCTTTAATTTTTCCTTGGACTCAAGTAGATATTTTCCGTTGGTGTTCAAGTTAGACAGAAAACCAACTAATATTATATTTAATAATATATTATATTCATAAATAAAAGCCGTTGTTTATCTGGTTTAAGATGACAGTCTCAATAATAAATGTGAAAAAATAAATACACCCTAAGTATTCGATTAATTGCTTAGAATTTTAAATTCAAATTACTTGAAATGAGCTATTAAACGGAAAACCTTTTGAGCAGCCTCCATATTAAACCAGATTTAAAAACCATGTATATCCATTGTTAAGCCTAATTTCAAAGAATGCCCATGCATAATTTCGTTGAAATTAATCCAAGCACTTAGCAGTTATTACGAAACATACACATAGATTTTTGAGCAGCCACCACCTTAAAACTGAAAATCATATCAAAAAACTGTGTACACATGTTGCTCGGCTTAAGTTCAAAGAATCTCCCCGGCAATTTTCGTTAAAATTGATTGATGAATTTCACAGTTGTCGCAGAACAAACATACATTTATTAAATCTTATTTTATTAAATTGAGTTATATACAGTGTTAATTAACAATTCGTTATATATTTGATTTTTTGATCCGCATCTTATTTTCCATTCGGGATGTAAATATTCTTACACTAATAAAATAGAGATCAAAATAAAACAAATTCAGAATAAAAGTACTTTCAATTTCGTTAAGGTAATTTGGTAAAACATTTAAGGAAAAATACTTGAGTACGCCCAGCCAGGATTTGAGCTACTAAACTTCCATGAACTACTAAGGCAGACCAAATAAGATGAGACTGACACCTTTATACTCACACCCACCAGTGCGGATCTTGCATTTAGTTGTTTGCCTCCATAACTTAAAATCAAATGCGTACTTTTACAGAGGTTCTGAAATCTAAAGTCTACGAATACAACCAAAAACACTTTATGCAAATAAAAAATTTGTGGGTGACGTTTTCCATCCTAGCAGGAAATATTCCCGCCTCCCACTCTCTTTCCTCCTCCCTTTCCAACTAACAGTACTCGAAATCGTCTGAGATGGAAGTTCTCAGGGGAAAACATCGTCCTGCCGATGGTAATTCTTACCTCTCTCGTCTCCATGGTTACCAACAGACGGAAAGCAAACACCCGCAAATATCAAAAAGAGATTGAGCTCCTGTCAGGAGGGGAGGTTGAAGAGGTAGCAGTAGTGATGGGGGTTGGGGGTGGAATGGGGTGCCCTCATCGGATACAGTAGTGGAAAGAAACACAATGACAGAAAAACCGCCAGCGACCGCATGTTAAACGTGGAAAAGAAAAGAAGTGTAATCTTGTTTTCTCACAGCTACCAACTTATTTTATACAATTCAAAAACGAGTTATGTCCATCTAAAATTAGTATATTTGACGTGATCCACGTCTTACTACCCATCCGGACTATCCGTATATTTGCACTATACAAATAGAGAGGAGTAAAATTTAGGGTAAGTGTATCCGTATTTGCGTAAAAGAAGAGTGAGAAAACTTGGAATAAAAACCACCAAAGCTCACCCGGCTGGGGTTCGAACTACACACCGAAAAATCATACTATACCAGATTAAGGCCTTTGTCCACGTTATCACCGGTGAGAGACATGAAAGTAGAACATTTTAAAGTACTAGAACTATGATAGGAAATAATTAGTGTCAAAATGCTTTCTAAGATTTTAGGTTAGTTTTTTGTATAAATTTCAAATAAAAATGCAAATGCATAACTTTTAGAAATTTGTTTTGGTGTGATTTTAAGAAACTAAATAGAATAAATCTGCAATAGATATAATGAAAGAATGAAAATTTAGTGTGTTTTAAGAAAAGTATTTTAAGTTATTTAAACAAGATTCAATTTTATTTGACTATCAATTAATTAATTATTATCATTATTAATGATTTATAAGCAATCTAAATACTAAAATATAGTCATTCATTAGTAGGTTGTCCAATAATACAACATTATTTACAAACAAAATCGACTAAACAGCAATGAATGATAAATTAAAAGGAAGACTTCATGGGCTTTAAAGTTTAGTGCACTCCTTTTGTACAGTTTATTGTTTATATAGTGTTTATATAGTGCACTTAAAATTTAATGACCTCTTGAATTGTTGGGACTGCTCTCCATTAAAATTCACGAGTTGTAAATACCTCAAAAGTCTCTTTTGTGACGTAAACACAAACCGTGTCATGTTCGTGTATTCGCTTAGCTGCAGCAAACAAAGATAACAAAGATGCAGAGATACGTCAATTAATGGAATACTTAGTGTTTAAATGTTGTCGTGCAGTCATTTAAAAATAAAATTGTGAAAAGTAAAAGGGCCGCTAGGCTCCGTCTAATACCGTGTCAAAACATATCGAATCCTACAATTAATTTCAACCTTCATCTATCGAGTTAAGCTTCCTCTACATAGGTACTCTATATACCTACGTAAGTTGCATAGTCCGTAAGAGATCGAATACATAGTAAAGACCCATTACATACTCCATGATATATGTAAGTCACATGGTTCGTGTATCGACTGTGTGTGGATCACAAATTGTGAATGTGTGGAATGCCAGGCCTCCGCCGTGATTCGAATTCCACGTTTAACTGTAGGTCCTCCATTTCATCTCACAATCACCCTATCATTACACATTAGCGTATATGCGTATAACCCGAACGGGTAGTAAGACGCGTTGCTAATAATAATAATAATGATTTGCGAGTATAAATTAAAGCATCAATGATAGTAAAGGAAAGGGTTGCCATTTTATAAATCTATCGTGTTTTAGTTTATTTATCTTTAACAGCAATTCATAAAAATCGTTAATATATTAAAACCAACATTGTTTAACTTATAACAAAATATAAAACTATAGAAATGCTGATTGTGTTTATAGAATTTGTTGAACTTGTTTTTATTGCGATGAGTACGAGTGAGCTTCCCGATTAACTAACACGATGCCACGTGATTAATAATAAAAAATGTGTAAACAATTTAAGATCATAAGAACTATAAGCTGGTTAAGGAAAAGGATCCAACCATAAAGCCCACATGCGTAGTAATGCGCGGTGTTTACGGAGTGTACAGACGAGGCTTTAAATGAAAATTGCCCCGCTTCGGTGGCCACATGGTTTAACGTGCTACTCTTGCAGCAGACTATACTGCTTATACTGTAGAGATCGGGGTTCGAATCTCTTTTGAGTGTACCAAGGGCAGTTTTTTTAAATAGTTTTCTACTCTCTTTCCACGTAAATGCGGATACAATTTCTATAAATATAACCTTATTCATCCCTAAAACTATTAAAGTAATTATTTCATCAGCGTATAGCCTTGACTAGTACACCTAATTTCATAACTGAGGGAACTAAAGGTCCTATGAAAAAAAAATTATCTTCGCTTTCTCTCTGTTACCGGTTGCCAAACCTTCTAGCTTTCGGTTGTTGGGAAGTGAGGGGGGAGGGTTTACTTGGAAAATCTTTATTGTAAACAATGCAGCATTGGGAGGTTGGGGGTTCAATTGATAAGTAAAAACATTTCCTATCGGTGTACAGACTTTTCTGGAAACATTAACTATTTCCACAATAGTTTTTTTTTTCAAGATTGAAGTGTATTAACTTTTTCTATTCCCCACGTAATTATGCTTAAAAGTATTTTATATAGGCCTATAAAGTTTTTTTCCTTATAATTAATATAAAAACAAATATATTACAAAATGCATTTTATACTAAATGCTACAAATTACATTCTTACTTGTTCTTAATCAGAAAATTAAAAAGGACACGATCAATATCAATCAAAGCTTTAATTTATCTAGGGTAGGTAATTCATTGTTACGGTAAAGTGAATGCATCTTTCTGCGAATTGCTGCTTGAGTTAAATTGTCATATTTATCCAAACACTTCATTTGAGTGCAGTTATTTCTTTTTTTGATTTGTATCAGTAACTTTCCCTTAGTTTTGAATTCTTGTTTAGTAGAGATTACTAACTTAGAAGACACACCTGCAGTTTCTGCAATCTGCATTGCCACTTTATTTACTGGACAAGTTCCGTCTTAACGAAAATAGGTGTAGACTCTTAACACCATTGTCCTTTCCTTACTACTTAATACTTTCCTCTTGGTATGTAATGTAATTGTTTGTAACAAGCCAAAGATCCCATAGTTTGTATTATATTTTAACTGTTAACAATACATTATTATTCAAATAAATATATTAATAGGCACATAAAACTATAATTCCACAACCTTACGGTACAAATTCAAAACACACAACCAACACATATAAATACACACAAAATCTTAACGTGATCAATAACAAATATTTTTCTAAACAGAGTACTAATAGAATATGAGTGTTTATTTAGTTAATGTTTTTGAGCTTGCTACTAGGAACACGAGACTCGGACTACTCTAACTTTACGAATGTGTTGAAGGAAGAAGCACCATTTACTGGCAACAACTACAACCCAGCATTGCCAAATTGTATATACATTTGAAGGAAGACTGATCACGGAAAACAAAAGAATGACAACGCTGTTGCTCAATAGTAAGCATGCAGTTCCCTCAGCAATGAAATTAGGTGCAGTAAAACGCGGTGCTTGAAAAAAAAATAGATTCTCTCCTCTCAAACTTCTGAAAAAATTGGTTGGAAACCTTAGTTGAATGGCATATCATGATATTGTTACCATCAATACATGTCGCATCAAATCGTAAGAGGAAGGGAGATAAAATAAAGTTTTTTTATTTATTTTTTAAAGCGACACTAGCATATCCATTTTTATTTAACACGCCTGTTGCATTTTGACAGGTGGTGATGGTCTGTATGTGTTTATATAGTTTGAGTGAAATATCAGACAAAGATAAAGACATACGAAGGACTATCATCCCTTCTCGATACTTTTTGAATGTATATAGAAATATAACATAGAGTGGGTGAATGAATGAAGATGCGTTGAGGTAGTAATTATGTATATAGTTTATTTCCTCTCAGTTGGTAGTTTAATATCACTCAGAGATTATACCTAAAAGGATAACATATTATATTCGACATGTGGAAAGAACTTTGAATCGTGACTAGCACATAGCCTACTTGAAAGGGGTCACCTTATGGCTTTAAATAGTTATACATATAAGATTTGGTTTTATTAGTAGTATGTCCAGCTAGGTAGGGATAAGGTTGGAAACATTTTATAAATAATCTACCCGAATTTTCGTGGATTCGATCGGGTTTCAAACATCGATCTTCCCACCGACAAAAAATCCGTCCAAAGTGATAGGGACTCCTTAGTCCATTTTTTTCGCTGAAGCAAATTATATATAGACACATATTACTTAACTACTCTAATGTGTTAAAGATGAGTAAAGTTAAATTTAGAGAAAGTTTATACACAATCGTGTGGAGAAAGAGTGGAAAACCACTCTCAGTAGACCCAACTGGTATTCGAGCATCAATCTCCCCATCATCTGAAGTTCAGTCTGTTTCGAGGGTATCACCTGATATTGTTCGCGTATTCTGAGATATAATATATCTTCAACTTTGTAAGCCCAAAGCTGTTAGTGAATAACGCAAATACACATATTATATCACTTATATCTAAGAGAGAAAGAGAGAGGGATGGGGGGTAAATGTCCTTACGTACGGATTTTTTGTTTTTAACCTCAAATCCGGCCCTGATTATTCAGTACTTATAATGAAATAATATATGTATATTTATTTTTAATATTACGTAGCCTCCAAGATGTTTTCTCTTACCTAGGTTTTTTACACTGTCTTAGACCAATCGATCACCAAAGTGGGTATTAAGGTTATTAATGACCTATTCTAATAGGTAAGGGTTAGAAGGATAATAATTTGGAGTAGAAGTAGATGAACTCCCATTCTTTATTTATTTATTTGGTCAACCTCCAGAAAGTTGGGTTAGTGTGATTTCTATCCATCCGAAGCTGGGCATGCACTCAGCCCTTTGGCTGTTTAGAGCTGCCCACACAATTTGGTAAAAAAAATAGTATGTAATAGGAGAGTTTAGGAGGTGTGGTGGTGCCCCGTTGCCTTCCCTGCTAAATTTCTATGAGCGAGCGATAAAGTGCCTACTAATGTTACCAGAAATATATTTTCCCATACCTTCCAGGATTCTTTTGAGTGCAACAATCTACATGGGACCGACGGCTTTACTTCCCCTCCACAGGAAGTTGCGCTTCATATTTTTAATGCTCAAGAAAAACCCATCGAATTCAGTTGGGTTTGAGCCCACGAGCATCGGGTCCTGAGGCGAGCACTTTACCCCCAGACCAACGAGGTTGACGCACTTGTATTAGCGTGGGGGTTTATGGAGACAATCTCCGAAACAAGAAACTTATTCTATATACCAGGTTTATCTCCTATTAGTAAAAATAAATTAACTCCACTTAAAATATGTATGTATTAAATAAAAATATTTTAATCAAGTCAGTTACTAAAAATGTTAGAGTAAATGTTGGCACCGATACATATCATCCTAGCTATCAAAGTGTATTCCTTACATGCCCTGACTTACATTTAAAAACTTTTGACTAGATCTAGGCTTGTATGCAAGAACGAGGCTAAGGGAAACAGAGGACAAAGTTGAGTAGAAGATGAGTTGATTTCCTATATATAATCGCTAAGCCTCGTTCTTGCATGTGGGCCAAAGTAGATAGCGAATCAACTCATCTTCTACTTCACTCCACCTTCTGTTTCGCTCAACCTCGTTCTTGAAAATGAGCCGAAGCAGATAGCGAATCAACTCACCTTCTACTCCACTCCCCCTTCTGTTTCACTCAGCTTTTTTCTTGAATACGATCCAAAGTAGATAGCGAATCAACTTACCTTCTACTCCACTACACCTTCTGTCTCACTCATCCTTAGTATTGCGTACGGGCCTAACTGTGCGTAGGATATTTCAATAATTTCATATACAATATCCTATTACTTTCATTTTATACATTGTAACATTTTATAGACCTGTTTTATTGACACTATCCACAAGCACAAATATTTAAAAATTAATATATAGAGAGTGTATTGTGTAACCTTTTAAAGCAAATAAACCACGATTGATTTTTACAGGAGATCTACTTTCAACCACCAATATGTTTTAAAAGTCACTAAAATCTTGCATTGTGGAAATATATTTGATTTTGTATATTAATTATAAAGTTCATCAAAAGCTTCCAGTAGTTGTACTTGATTATACATTACTGAATCATTTATTTTCACATTATTAATTAAACGAAGTAGGAATACATTGTAATATTTTTATTTATACGCCATTGTGGTGACATGAGTTTCTAGTTTCCAAGTAACGGGCTTCTTATCAAAATCATTACGTTCATAAGTGATTTTAGAATGAATGTCCTTGAAAACGTTTAGAGAGAAAAAATTATAGAAAAAATAATAATAATAAAACATATTTTTAAACACCCTTAAGGCGCCCATCACCGTAAATACAGTATATTTCAAACCTGACGCCTTAGACCATGTGGTAGCCACTGCAGGTCTTGATATTAATGACTTAAACAAGACTATTAGTTATGAGTATTCTTAGTAACTGTCTTGCATTTAACTGGAGAAAGACAGAAATCCTAATTGGGGGGAAGTAAAAACAACCCCAACCGCACCTGCTTGGTATCAAAAACAATGTGACTCCAAGGCAGCACCAGGTGTGCTAACCTCTCACCTATCAGTAATAATGAACGTGTTACGGCACGTTTTGAATTCTATCTCCTTTTTACGGTCGCATCCGAATGAGCAGACTTCTCGATCCATTTGATTGTACAGAACAGTAGCGGCAGGACTTGGCCAACTTTCTTCTCTTTGCACACGGCAAACACAACGCAGCAAAATAGCGCCTCTTTCCCCTTCTCACCCCCCGCAAAGGCAATTGTTTGTTGACACAAATCAACTCCGAACAAAGTTTGCACATTGTTAACTGTTGTTTTCCTTACCTTTGTGAGCAGCGTTTCAAATGAAGGAGAAGTTGGAGTGGAATGTTCTCTTCTGGGAATGGTAATCTGTACTATGAGGAATGTGTTTCTATTGTCGAGACACTGGATGAGAGATCCTTTTTAAGACAGTTCAAAAAGTTAATTTATCAATATTCTGGTACATACGACACAGTTTATTTTACAGGATGTAGTCACAATATTGCACCATGTGAACGAACACCCAATACTGTACAATCTTACGACGTATGAATAATTAAGATTGTGCTAGAAGATGTGGTCACAAGATTGTGCCATGTGGACAGCTGACAACCTATTGGGTTCTGGTATTTGCCTTGCTCAACTCATTATATACAATATCTCGTACCATGTAGGAAATAGAACATCCTTTTTCGGCCAGTCATTGTGTAATACTTTTGAGATGTCTGCTAGATATTAATTAACTGCCAAATAATTGATTAAATCAAATATAAATTAATTACAGGAAACCAAACCCCAAATATACAGGTTTAACTGTTCAAAGTGAAAAAATTCAAATTTGATTATAATTCTTGAATCTTTCTCACAGTTTAGGTAAATATTTATTATAAATATTACTAAAGAAATTTACTCAATTATTATTTTGTCATAAAAAAGGGCAAGAGTAATTATATTGCTTAAATATTGTAAGAGTCGTATATACCTTATGAACAGTATTTGGGTGAAACTTTGTGGGTAATCATTGGGACAAATATATTGTACAAAATGTCTAGTTACATAAGATGTAAGCAGTGGTGTAGGAACCGAGGTGTAAGGGGGTAAATTTTATCCAAGGCCCCCCCCCCCCCAAAAAAAATTGAGGGGGTGAAAAGTATCATGTTTACCCTCCTTTCCCAAAATAATATAGTAATACTTTTGGATAATGTAAAGATATTATTGAGGCAAGATACAATGTTCACATTAAGTTATTATAGTAAAACTAAAATATGCTTGGAGTTGGAGCACACACTAAAGAGATTTTGAAAATTCTGGTAGTGATATCAGCTACATCGGCGACTGTAAAAAGAAGTTTTTCGATGCTTGGACGCATTAAAAACTATCTTCGCTCCACGATGAGGCTACATAGACTAAATTCCCTGATAATCTCAACAAAATGTAAAATTCAAAACTAGTTAGTGGTTCTATAGCTAGTAACAAGTATAGGGGCAAAGTTATATGGAAACCTACTTTAATTTTCAGTGTTTTGTAATCTTTAGTTGAGCTGCATCAGATATATACATATTTTTAGTTGGTTTTGTGTGTACCAATTCTAATGTTTGGAATCACTAAAATAAATGAGAAAAATGCACAATGGGACAATTAAATACAGGTACACCTCGTTATACGCGATATCACTTTAAGCGTTTACGCTATAGTGCAATTCAAAAAATATAAATAATAATGTATAGTCAGCTGTAATTTCGCAGTCACTTTGTGCGGTGTTGGCGTGACCTTTAGCACGCACATTCCACTGATAATGATCTTTACTGTACAGTTTGGTGTTAGGGGGGCTGTATTGACAACATTGGAAATGCATCAGCAGAAGTTTAACAGTCCTGTATGAAGGTAGTTTGGAAAAATATTTGGCCTGAAGTTTCTGATTCTCGTGATTTTGATCCTGAGCACGAGCTTTCCAATTCAAGACATGACATCGTTGACATAGCGAGATCTGTTGGATTTGAGGACATAGACCAGGCAAATGTGGATGAATTGCTCCAAACCCACTCAATAGAACCCACCAATAAAGTTCTTCTGGAAATGGAGAATGTTATAAATGATTAAGAGGAAGAGTCCTATATTGTTGACTGTTGAGCCTTTCAAACAACTTTCAACAAAACAAATTGCTGAATATGTTAAGGACATTGACAGTGCAATTATAATTATTAAAGATAATGACCGTAACATGGATAGAAGCGTCAAAGTTGCCAGAGAGATCCAGAGTTATTTGGATTGATAAAAATAACTCTATAGACAGAGGAAGAATGCTTCCCGTTAGTTGAGTCTTTACCATTTCATCAAAGAAGATGAAAATCGTCAGTCTAAAGACCCAGGGCCTTCATAACAGCAAGAGCTTACCATTCCAGGGCCTTCAAGAGAGCAGGAGCTTACCATCCAAGAGTCTTTATAAGAGAAAAAGCCTGCCATTCAAAGGCCTACAAGAGAACAAAAGCCTACCGTCCTAGGGCCTTCATGCCAGAAAGAGCTTACCATACCAGGGCCTTCAAGAGAGTAAGAGCTTACCAGGGCCGTCAAGAGAGCAAGCGTATTCAGTCCAAGGACCACCAAGAGCAAGATATTGATAATCCAAATTTGCCAAATCCAGTTAATTTATCATGCGATTGAAGATAAACAGTAAGTGTACTTGTAGTATTGTATTAATTAGATGCGTTAATTAAAAATTGTGTTTGTTAGAAAAATTTGGTAGAAAAATTACTAAATAAATTTCACGTACTCATGTGTCAAGTCATGTGATCTACAAGTATCACTTTTTGTAACTATTAAAAGATCCACTTCAGTAAGCTAAAATGTATCGCCCAGACGTTGAGTTCTAATTAATTCTACGATGCATTATTTCGAAATATGGTTCACGCCAAAATAAAATCGAAAGTTTTCAACACGGCCATTTTTCCTTAACAACCCTATAGTTTTATTGTTTAGAAAATTATAATGTGAAAATGTGATATTAGATAATTATAAACTAATTTTTACATATATTTTTTGGAGCTACGAGATTAAATTGATTTAAAAAAAAGAGCTCTAGCTTTAACCTTTCTTTAACAAATACAATCATTTTTTGATACTCTCACAACAAAAAATGTTAAGGTAATTGAAAACTAGCAGTGATCTTTCCTCTTTATCTTGAGATAATAGGTTTCGTAGATGTATTTCCTCTATTTCCTATCGACATGGCAACGCCGAGAGGGAATATTTGTTTAGACAGGATAGAGTAGTAGTTCCATAAAACGACACATACAGTAGCCCCATGGCTTCTTTGGTGCTGACTGACAGCTCACAGCTGACTTCTGACAGTCAACATTTAGGTATATACAGTAGCCCCATGGCTTCTTTGGTGCTGAATGACAGCTCACAGCTGACTTCTGACAGTCAACATTTAGGTATTTACCTAAATTTTGACCGTCAGAAGTGACAACTGCTAAACACATGTTTTTGAAGATCATATGGCTTGGCGTAGGGATACATAATTTGGTCTGGTAGCTTTTCAAATCTTTTAGCTGTCAGCTGTCAGTCAGCACCAAAGAAGCCATGGGGCTACTGTACCATTGTTAAGCAGTGTGGCCTGACAGCGAGTAATACTCTCTCGCTGACCAAAGTGGCTGCCTTAACAATACCTACAAAACAACACTAATAATAATTATAGTAAAATATTATCTTTATTTTCAGCCAAAAAATATGGCCGTATTTTCTAAACGTTTCTTCCAAACGGAATCATAGGGTAAATATTTTAAACCGTTTTAATTTAATTATGTTTTTGTATCAATCAGGGACCAAATTTGTCAACTATCAATCAGTACCAAAGGTAGGTATTCAGGAGGTTCATAACCAACTCCAACACCCTCTTATATTTTTAAAAAAAATATGAGTATGGATCTTTAGTAATAAAATAATACTTTCAAGGTGGATTCACTCCAAAAATACTGAGATATAATTACGTAGGTATAATCAAATTTCTCGTGCATTTTAATTAAGATGTTCTTAGCCGATACTTTTATTGCATGTTACACGTTTTATTACCCATCCGGCACGAGAAAAAATACAAATTAGAGAAAGTGCACCAACATTTACGTGGAGGGAAAGTGGGAAATCGTTCTGGAAAACCCCACTTTGTTCACCCGGTTGAGTTATAAACACTAATCTTTTGTCACTTGGCGGAACTAAAGTGATTCGCTTTCTTCAATGCGTATTTTCTGAGTTTTTACACAATTTTGGTTAGCTTAGCATTTAACAGGTTTTCGTAGAGCTTAGGAAGGGAGGGGGTTAAAAAAATTCAAGATAAAAAATATCTATATTAAGCCTACATGAATATTTCCTACATAAAAAAATCATCACCCGCTTCATACTATAATAACTATTATGTCTAGATCGGAGTTCAAATCTCGCTTGGATGTAATGGGGGTGGTTTTCCATTCTACTTCCATGAGAATGTGAGTACACTTCATCTAAATTGGACCTTCCTCTTCCCTAATACAAAAAATATTAACAATAATGTTAGCATAACAGTTTTTAGTTTCTTTCAACAATAATAAACAACAAAGAGAAAAAAATCCTTTTTTTCACCCTGTCTTACTACCCGTTTGGGTTATATGCTTATGTACTAATTACGCTACTGGCTTAGGGATGAGTAAGGTAGTATTTTATAGAAACTGTATCCGTATTTGCATAGAGCGAGAGTGAAAACCCATTTTGAAAAAAAAAACTCAGTACACCCGACCGAGACTCGAAACTCGATCTCCCCGTCAACAGTAGTCTGGTCTAATGCAATATTAGCGCGTTAGATCATGCGGCCACCGAAGTGGGTTCATTTCCAATGATTGTTTTTCTTCTCAGTTCCCAAAGCAAATTATTTTTCAATTTATTTTGACATTTTAACCATAGTCTAAAGTTCCTTAGAAAGTTCTGATAATTGTCTAACAGATGACAGCACTAACTCAATTTGAATTAAACATTGTACTGTCCCTCTTATCTACCCCCCCTACCCCCCCCCCCCCCCCCCC
>CABFVX010001346.1:152655-171443 GCA_902151425.1 Timema shepardi | reverse complement strand
AGTTATGGAAAGATAACTGATTTCCAAATATTTATTTTATTAAGAATAAGACTGTTTTGGTGCATTCTGGTATCATATTCTGCTGCAGGGCTGCTAGATATATGATACAACATATACAGCTCAAAAAATGATAAAAATGGAAGAATGAGGTTTTGGAAATCACCTCCTCACATAGTCGTGGAACCTGGATCCTCTGAAAATGTTGGTATATTTTACTTTGAACTTTCATCAGCTAAAATCTATGCATTGTGGATGGTTTTTCCTAAATAAGAAAATATTTTTTTTATAATAGGAGATGTGATTCATGTTCATAGTAAGTAAATCTGGCCAAGGACGGGAATATTGAGGTTCGAATCTCGGTCGGGTGAACTGGGGGTGGTTTTTCCTATATGGTTTTCCACTCTCCCTTCACACAAATGACGGTTCACTTACCCTGGAATTCAACCTTCCCACTTGCTAAACCATTATATTAATTAGTACTTAAGCGTATAAACTGAGTGGTATTGTAAAAAGTGGTGATAATATTATACAAGCAAGTAGATGATTATTTTGATCCTGTTTTTATATTACTATTAATATACATACAGTTCACCGTAGGAGTTGTTTTCTAAAAGGCCCTTTTCCCTACCAGAAATCTATTATATAGTAGGATATTGGTAGGAAAAAGACCTTTCAGAGAGTAATTCCTACCGTGAATGGAGTATAAGTATGATTTTCTCAGCAAAATACTGGAGCTATTATATATAATAAGACCCGACTGGATTTTTATATCAGCTTTTAATATAATGTATTATGTGACAGTACTTGTATTTTAGGATACACATTCAGGCCTTCTCTCTTTTTTAACTCAAAAGAGAATGGGACTTTTTCTCATTGAATTTGAATTTTGTTAAAGAAATTGAACAATAGGCCTATATTAGAGAATACTTTTAAAGGAACAATGATAACTTACTGGTTGTTGTTTATAAGAATAATGATAGGGGTATTTTGATTGTGCACTCTCCAAATGAAATTAGATAAACTTGGAGAAAGCGTAGCTTTTGAATGATGACTTACTGGTTGTTGTTTATAAGAGTAATGATAGGGGGTATTTTGATTGTGCACTCTCTAAATGAAATTAGATAAACTTGGAGAAAGCGTAGCTTTTGGCTCTGATACCACACAGCCCAAAATTAACTATTCAAGCTTATCAGGATAAACTGGATCGTCTTGACCAAAACTATATTGAAGTTCCTTTAATAAATTGTAATGAATGATTAAAAAAAATTAAGACAGCTATGGACACCTTAATACGGTTAATTTAGTTAATGTTTATTTTTTAATTAATTTTATGTTGATTATGTTTTATCTTTTTATGACTACGCTAATGTGTTAAGAATGAGGTAGGATGTAATTTAGAGAAAGTGTACCCACCTTTGTATGGAAGTTGAGTGTAAAATGATTTAAGATAAACCATCATTAGTACACTCAACCAGGATTCAAACCCCAATCTTCCCATCATTGGCGGGCCAATTTATTGAGACAGGGACGCCAAAGACTTTAGAGCATTCAACTACTTATTCTGTGTTTTTTTTAACACCATGCCTTACTACCTGTTTAGGTTATACACCTATGTACTAATTACGCTAATAGGTTGGGGATAAGGTAGGTGTAATTCATAGGAAGTGCACCCGCATTTGCGTGTAGATAGAGAGCTTGGGGAAACCATAAGCGCACCCGGGTGAAATTGAACCCCTATCTTTTGTCCTCGGCACTAAACACTTAAAGTTACAAAGGAAGGATTTACTTTCAGAAACCATTTGAAAAGAGCAGCAGAGGCATACCTTGCACTTTACATTACTTCAAAACCCAGAAACAATACCAAAACACACAAAAAGTTGGGTGTTTAACTATATCTATTGGAAAAAAGCTGTCAGGTATTGGAGATTATCGAGTAATTATTCAAGACAGAGATTTTTAGAATAACAATTTCTTTATTAGTATATATGAAAAGGATAAATAATACAAACAGACGTCCACATCAGTATAAAATATATTCAACCAAATAATTAACAGCTGTTATAAACACCAGGATTTAAAACAACCAAACAAAATCCATATTAGTACATTTAATAACCTATTATATAATTTAATCTAAGGACAGACTTACTACTGGTTAGTATTATTTTTTTAATACTAAATTTAAAAGTTCTAGTTCCATTTAGATACAAATCTTTAACAAAGAAAAATTATTTAATTTATTGAATGAAATAATAAAATAATAGATACATTAAATTGTGATATTATTTTATGTTCTTATCTTCTTTTAGGTTTTCTAATAATTGTAGTAAATTATAAGCCACTTGTCATTTTTATTATATATATATCCCTAATATCTGCTTATAATTTGTAAGGTGTAGAATTAGCTGAATATCTGGTTATAAGAAGTTTCGTTCGGTCTGTTTCAATCCAATTTTTTTGAGTCCAATTTCCAATTTCGTTCAATATGATATATAGTCAAATTTCTTTTTCATCCTGTTTATCCACGTCCAAAATATCTCACCCAATTTCATCCTATTCGCTGTTATATATAATGAATTTTAATGAAACAGGTAAGGTGTAATAAAGAAAAAATAAATCAAGTAAACGGTGTGACGGTGATGTGACTATCCCTCCCCGCCCCTTTTCGTTCTCCCGCGCAATTGTCCGGCGCAGGCTGGAGTTACTGATACCTGCCGCTAGAGCTGTGCCGAGCGAGGTGGTGGGGAACTGGTCACTCACTCGTGGGACTGAGAGAGAATGGCTCGCTTGCAATGCGCAAGGGATGTACGGGCCAAAGAAAGAGGAGAACTTGGATGCTTTTCGTTGATGTCAATAATAAAAATCAAAATAAACTGTGATCTCAAGAGTAAAAGGTGTGTTTCATGGTAGCAGAGCGTGGTCTCATACCCTCTACGGTCGATTCTGGCACGACTCCCCTTATACGAATTTCATAATTCTAACTCGTCCGCTTCTAACCTGTTGCTTTCCATGTTCCTATAGGTAACAATAAACTAATAAAGTTGATCCAAACTGGCAGGACTAGTCGCCAGTGAACCTAGTGGTAGTCATTAATGGCATTTTATTTTCTTGCTTTCACTGTCATCTGGTGACAACGTACATTTACGTAACGGCTCCATGCCTTTCATTCATTTGGTTTAGAGGGTTTTTGTGAGAAGGATAATAGATTATTATGATTTGGTTCATGTCTCAGCACAATTAGTTATGAAACAACGCTCTGCCGGTTTTTCTCAATCAGATGGGATCTCAAGTCATTGATATTTGCATTTAGTTTTTAATTTATGTCTATAATCTTACTTGTTAAACATTTTACTTTGTAATGTGGAAATTTTTTAATTTAAAAGATTTATTATAATTACTATAACAAAAAATATTAGAGTTTCGTTTTTTTGTTCACCTTATTGGCTCATAAAGCATTCCTATCCAATAAAAAAATCTGTTTCAACTGTATCTATCGACTATATATATATAGGATGAGTGGTAAATAATACCTGGGCAGTTTAAGAAACATTGAAGGTTTACAGGTTCAGCGTTTACTCGGGTCATGCTGCCTAGAATATATCCTTATAAAAATAAGTTATTTATTTATTTATTATTTGTACACGACTGTTATCTATTTAGAGCAGTCTTTGAGACTATGCTATGGCAGTCAGGTGTGTGGGTGCACGATATTGGCGTTAATGCTGGGATCACGATCAACTTAACGTTAACTTAACGTAACGTTCACTTAAAGTTAAATTAACTTATGTGTGATCACAATTCACTTTACTTAATATAACAACTCGAGCCAAACACACGCATTCTCGAGTATGATCTGTGGTTTTGTACTATTTGTAAAGTGATGATCTGTGAATGTTACAGTTTTCAATCAATATAATAAATATCTATTATTAATTTTTTTGATAAATTTAGTTCCCTATTTTAGTTTAATTATTTTGTTTCAATGTTTGATCACTAGAACTTACGCTAAAGAGTAAACATTGGTCATAATACCAAACAATGAATTACTAAATAGCCCTGTTGACGTCACTCGCATAATGATTGGCTGGCTAGACAACGTGATACCCTTCAGGTAACATTCACTTGAAGTAAAACACCTCCCAAGACATTTCTTACGTTAAGTTAGCTGCATGTCAACGTTAAGTTAAGTGCATCGGTATCACTTCCATTTAAATACACGAGGAGGTCATTTACGTTAAGTTGCATTAAGTTAACGTTAAGTTGATCGCGATCCCGGCATAACACATTTTTATATACTGCCATTGTTGCCTCTTTTGATACTACCACATTTTTTTCAATAGCCCACATATATACAACTATACTTCGAGATGCATTCTCCCATCTGTCAATTTCACCATATATCCTTCCATTTTTACGGAACATTCTGTCCAGATACACAAAATCATCCACTTGTTATAATTCCATTTATACTAATTTGACAATCATTTTCCAATCCATCCTTATCAAACAACCAATACCTTAGTTTTGGTGACATTTATATGAAGATCCAGTCTGTCTGTCAACACACTCAAACATCATCCAATTGTACACCAACCGCGTCCTCACAAGCACTTATTCACTTATCCATAAAACATTAAACAACCACGAAGACACAACACAACCTTGTCTAATACCGTATTAAATGTCCAGCCATTTGCTCAGAGCTCCGTCCAACCTAACACATGCTTTACTTCCATCATACACCACCTTAATTGAATTTACTAACCATGCATCCACACCAATCTCTTTAAAAACATTCCAAAACATACTCCTATTCACCTGAGCGTACTCTTTACCCAGATCAACAAAGGCACAATAAACTTTATTTCTTACTGCCACATATTTCTCAATCACCTGTTGAAATGCAAATATCCGGTCCATGCAACCTCTACCTAGCATGAAACCACATTGCACACCCCGAAGCTTGCCCGCAGTTTTTTCATGCACTCTCTACTAAAACTCTCCCAAAAACTTTGCCTGTAATACCCAACAAACTAATTACCCTATAATTCTCACATTCACTCTTACTGCCTTGATACAAAGGATTATATTCTTCCAGTCATTAGGAACATTCGCAATCCCAGCACACATATTGAACAACTCACACAATCTGGCCAGTAATACCATGCCCCCACACTTAAGCATTTAACTTGTGATCCCATCTATGCCCGCAGCTTCACCCTTCTTTAACAATTTTATAGTTTTAAACACCTTATCCTCCTTAATTATCTAACTCCTTATAACATTTCCCCTATTTTATGCTACTTTATCCACATTTTCGCCATACAATTGCTCAAAAAACTTTCTCCGTCGCTCTCTTAAACCTTTTTCATCCCAAATCATCTCACCACGCTCATTATGAATGTCATAGGTCTTTCCTCGCACTCCTTGTTTCGTTCTCTCTAATTACTTCCAGAACAGATTCTTATTACCTTAAAGATTATTCTGCATTCTTTCTTTTTCTTTTAATCTTATTTGCTCTTTACTCTCCTTTACTACTTTCTTTGTGTTCTTTCCAGTCAACAAACGATTAACATTAACAAAAAAGAATGATAACAAGTTGACTGTAATCAATAGCACCTTGTGATCAGAAATGCTTACATCTACCAAACGAGGTTCCGCGACAATGGAGATTTACCTTGTGGGTTGGTGTAGGAAGGAATAGGGAACAAGGCGTTAATCCCTCGTCATTTATCGAACTTTTGTTGTGTTTGTGGATCAAAGAGGCCACTTTAGGGCTTTAAGCACCGACTCACGCGTGAACAACGATTTATATAGCAAAGGATGTACTCATTATGGCAGACACCCAACGTGTCCAGAGTCCCACGCTGAACTAACTCTCGGGAAGCAAACGACCTTCCCTTCCCCTTCTTTTCCACTCTCAAAAAAAGGAGGGAAAAACTCAAAAATGGCGGGAATCAAAGAACAACTAACACATACAAAACCAATTAAAATAGGGAACTAAGTCAAAATGAACTAGGTTAAACAAATTATTACACAAAGGCTATTTTACAATATTAAATATATACAGTTCAGAGACTGAACACTTTGCATTAATCTTTTTCTCTTTGTATGCATCCCACATCCTCTTATTTTCTGTTTCGCTCTTCACAGCAATCATTAGTTTGTGTGCTTCTTTTTTTATCTCATAGTTTCTTTTACCTGTTCATTCCACAATGCATCTATATTAAGTTTCCCACCACCGCAGAGTCACATACACCTTTTGCGCACTCAACTACAGCTTTTTTATTCTGTTCCAAGCTCTTTCAGTAGCATTATCATTTATTTAGACATTCCATTCATTCTATTGTAAAGCTAATATTTCGCCCAGAAATCTTCCGCTCTCACACTTTTATCCTGCAACTTTTCCACTTTAACTCTTACTCGCATACTACACTTGCGCTGCTTCCTCACAAAATGTCTACCATTAAAATTCTTAAATCACTAGAAAGTGATCCGTTCCTCATTCAGCTCCACGCATAGCCTTATTATTTTTTTACTAAACTTCCCAGTCTCTAATCATACACCACAAAGTAAATCTTCGTTCTCAAATCACCCTATTGCCATGTATACAAGTGAATATCTTTGTGCTTAAATTATGTGTTCGATACAAATAAACCTTTTTATAAAGACAGACTGACTAATTCACTACCATTCACGTTTACCCTGTCATCACCATATCTTCCTAACATTCTTTCTGAATTCTCTCTTTGGGTAACCACCCGTCTATTTATATAGCCTAAAAAAATCATTCTTTCACCCTGTTTACATGCATTCAATACTTCAGTGAGCTCATTCCAAAACTCTACTCTCACATTATCGTCTTCATCTTCTACTGGAGCATAACCAGCAACCAACATAGATCTACGAATACCTATTCTCCTACGTACCCATAGAAGTCTATATGACACCAACTCATATCATTTTACAAACAGCTTAGGTGTTGGGTTAAGGATTAAACGTACTCCATGACTTCCCCTAACTCATTCTTATACCCCTGACCACAGTGACAGAATACCATCACCTCATCATCAAAATATATTTCATTTTCCGCTTGGTTTCACATAAACACAAAATATCAATTTGTATTCCAATCATTTCCTCTGACAGTTCATTCTCTTTTCCACACCCTCCTCTCACATTCAATGTTCCAATAGTCCATATTATTGCCAGTTTGTCAATCGATGAGCCCTTCAGTTTTAACCTCAATTGCCCATCATAGCTTTGGTAATCCGAGGCTAGTGCACCACAGTTTCTTCTAGTAATTTGAAATAGAGTATACCAGGTTACTGGCTTTGATCGTACCCACACCCATGATGGTATTCACTGCTTACGGTAGGGGTGCCGATCGGTGTTGGCACATTTTAGCCGGTATACCACAAGTACAACTATTGCTCAGTCTTACCCTGAGTGCACTTGCACTATTCCTACAAACTAGTATCCCTACTATAGAAACTGCCTTGCCGGCCAGTATACCGTTGCCCGTGTCATTACCACCAGGAAGTAAGGCGATGCACCGACACACCAGGGCCAGCGTTTTAACTAAGCGTTCTAAATAATTGAGAACGCACTATCTGGTCTCGCTCACACCCCAGTTTCCCTCACTTTCACTCATTCTAATTTATCCAAGCAAATATTAATTATAGTAAAATTGTAGGACTTCAGCTTAGATGTATAATAGAAGACAAAAACTTTGCCCTTAGGGGCCAGTAACACTGCCTGCAGATCGTAAGTGGCAACTATAATAATGGAATCTTTTTTTTGTCGTTTCTTGTCATAATCTTTCTCTGCTCTAGATAGATCTTTCTCTTTCAAATGAGTATCGTACTTTTATTTCATTTATTCATTTTCATCACCTTCAGCGTTATTAAAGCTGTACATAAATTACACTGATTTTTTTCTCGCTGGAAAAAAAATTATTGTATTTGCCATACATAGTTTCATTTGCAAACGGGATTTTATTTTTGTTACAGCCTTCTTTGTAATAACGTTAAAGATCAGCTAATGTTTTCCCACCTTCTATGAATTCTTGGGTTGTTTGTGCAAGTAGGTAGTGGCTTTCAAGATTTGGTATTTTGTTTATGTGATTTCTCACACTATCTTTCACAACAGAGTAGAATTTTTTATGCGGTCCATGTGTACATCTAAATTCAACTATCAGAAATCTGTCATATTTGCTTTTTGCTGTCATCATTATAATAGGCCTATCATTAATGTCTAACGCAGACTTAAATAACTGTTTACAAATTCGTACTTCTTTTTAATCATTTATACACAGAAGGCCTGAACCGGATGGTGGTTACTTACTTCTTTTTCTGTATTGATAAAATGGCTTGATTTCTTTCATACTTTGAGAAATTTATGCTCGCTGTTATTGGAGATAATTAATCACCCACTATTTATTAAATATTATTTGTCTCTGGTTGTGGTTGATTTTTTAACATTGCAATTTGCTTTTATTTGTACAGGGAGTTTGAATCTTTCTAGCTCTGATCTTTGTCTTTTGTTTTGAAGTAGATACATAGGATTTCAATTTATTTATAAATAACTTACCCTTGTTTTTTCATTTTCTCGGATCAGCCACATCTTTCTTTCCCTTCTTGGCTTTGGTCATTTGTCACCATCTTCATCTTTGATATTAGTGGGCATGATTAAGTTGACATTATTTTACGAATTTGAATCACTTAAGCTAGTAAAAGCTGCATCAAAATCCGGATATTTATCCAAATCGTAAATTTCATTAGAGCTTTTCCCATTTGCTAACTGGTAACTGTCCATTGAAGTCAGGTCATAACTGTTCAAAATTTGCCATTTGGAATGAGTTGTCATTTCATATTCTTGTTTGTCTGCTTCAAGTAACGTCTCTGAATCGTGGTTGTTTATTTTTTCCATTCCCTGGATCTTAATTATATTTTATGCTTCATTTCTAACTTCTTATACGTCTTTTATACGTTCACGAGTCTTTGATGAAACTGTTTTGTTCGTGTTACAAACTCTTATATAATATATGGATTTTTCTTGTATCTCTCCTTTTTTTCTCATTAATTGTGTCTTTTCTTGCTGATTGATGATATCTTTCTTACCGCCTAGCAACTTCGTTTTCTGAAACAATTACGTCATTTTCACTTTATTCAGTTTTTTAATCAGTTTTAGCTGACACACCCAGACAGTTCAATCGGCCTCTTCTTCAAAGAAGCTTGGAAATTTTATTTTAATTCTTTAGGCCATTGCGAGCCTGAAAAAAACTCACTTATCATTCCATTAAACAAATTAGAGGTTGCAAAAAATATAGAATACATTTTCTGACAGCATAGACTTGTTCCGTGATAGGCGCTATGGTAAAAAAAAATAGTGTAAAAATCAAAGAATTTTAGTTCAAAATAAAGTACACTACAATTAACATGAAGTTTTGTTATTTATATTCTCTGTTTACAATGTCGAATACATTTTGTTCAAACTTCTGTAAATATTTTATCAAAGTCTTTTGCCGTAAATAAATTTTAAATCGCTTAAAGTCCACTTAGCTACTGATAAATCAATAACAATGGATAGTATTCAAAGACAAGTAAAACTACATTAGTCAAAACCAACATGTGGTTTACTACTATTTTATTTAAAACACAAGCCAAAATTAGTGAGTAGCAAACTATCACAAAGTCAATAATTTTCTGGTATTTTATAAGAAAACTGTCTTAAGTAAAAAGTTACACTTTTCCCATACTTAAGGATATTTTTGATATCTATATTTAACACACAAAAAAGTGGCACATACTGTCGTAAGATATTAAATTGAAGAAGCAAGAAGGCGGTGAATGGGAGAATAAGAAGATAGTTTTTGAGGTACCTAGCTGGAGAAGTATTGATCTGTGGAAGTGGATTAAAATGAAAGCAAAAGTGAGCATAGAGAACTATATCCAAAGTGGGGATTTATTATTATATAGAACTAGATGGTTGTGACCTTTGAATATACCAATAAGGTATGAGTAATAAATACAACAGTGGCGACGAGGAAAATTACAATAACCAACCTTACTGGGGTGATGCGTGTAACTTTCACGGCAATTATGATGGTGGCAGAAAAGTTTAAGGAGTTTAATGAGGAGGTGGAAGACTTGATGAGTTATTTGGAAAGATTGGATATGCATTTTTTGGTACATAATATGCAAGAATAATATAAAGTTCCATTATTATTAACGATGATCGGACCAAAAACATATAAAAAATTTTAAAACTGGTTGGTACCAGATCTGCCTTCTTCAAAAAGTGTGGAGTTGGTTAATGTAATGAAACAACATTGTGACCTTATAAAATCCATTATAGCCGAGAGGATGAGGTTAATAAAGAGAACGAGAAGCTGAAAGTATTGCGGAATATGCCATGCAACTATGGAGCATTTTTAGGTGAAGCTTTGTGTGATAGGCTAGTTAGTGGTTTGCTATCACAAGCGATTCAACAAAAGCTAATGGCGGAAGTGGAAATAATATTTAAAGAGGCCCTAAACGTAGCATTGCGTCTATAGGAAGATTATCATCAAGTGAAAGTGTTTTATAGTCAGCCGGGATCAATTTGTATAGAAAATGTATACAAGTTGGATAGAGCTGAAGTGTGCAGACCAAGGGCAACCAAGGGCAGGAAATATGGACAAGACAAGGGAGGGGTCCAAAGTGTATTCATGCAATCATTGTAATAGGGAAAATCATTCTCCAAACTGTTTTTTTCTTCAAAAATAACAGATTCCATAGGTACGGAAAAGTAGATTATTTGAAATTGGTGTGTAAAAGTGCTGGGAAAGTGCAGGCAGTAGAATTGGAAGAAGATGAGGGCAGTTTGGATATGTAATATTCGTGCGATTAATGTGAAAGATCTAGAGGAACAATGGAGAGTAACAGTGTTAGTGAACAGGAAACCTGTGAGTATGTTATAATGGATAGTGGGGTTGTAGTAACCATATTTTCTGAAAAGTTGTATAGAAATCAATTATCAAAAATTAAATTAAGTCCAAACGATTTATAGCTTAAAATATACTCAGGACAGTCACTTGAAGTAAAAGGGGAGAGACAATATCACACAAGGGACAAACCATACATCTCCCGGTTGTAGTGGTAAAGGGTGGTTCTACAAGATCGCAGGCTTTATTAGGAAGAAACTGGCTTAAGGTATTAAAAATTGACTGGTCTTCAGTAGCGCAAGTGATTAATAGGGAAGAAAAGGATATATATATATATATATTCATCTGATAAATTAATCATAAAACACAAAACATTGTTTGATAAACCATTAGGCCCGATAAAAGGAATAAAAGTAGAGATCGTGCTTAAAGAAAATGTCATCCCGGTGTATTGCAAAGCCTTATTGGTTCCGTATGCGATTAGAGGGCAAATGGAAAAAGAGTTGAAGGAATTGAAAAATCAGGAATAATATACATGCACACCCCTAGTGTGCGTAGCAAAGCCCAATAGTGAGGCAATAAAATTATGCGGTGACTTTAAAGTGACTTTGAACCAATACATTAAACGTGAATTTTATCCCCTACCAAACCCTAAAGATGTTTTCGCTAGTATCTCAAGAGGCAAAGCTTTCTCCAAGATTGATTTGAGCAAACATATTTATAGTTAGAAGTGGGAGAACGCTCCCATCCACTTCTTACAGTAAACACTAATAAAGGACTTAATAAGTTTGCACGCCTCCCTTATGGGATAGCAGTGACAGCACAAGTTTTTCAACAATTCATGGATAGGGTGACACAAGGACTGGAAGATATTTATTGTTACCTTGATAACATAATTTTAGTAGGTAGGAATAGGGTGTATTCCTACGAGAAGACAGAAAAGGTGTCTCAATGACTAAAATAATATGGAATCAAACCTAATTTGTCAAAATGTGAATTATTGAAACCTAATATAGTATTTGTGGGACATAAACTTAATGAGAATGGTAGCAATCCATCGGATGAATTTGTCAAAGTGATATTAGATGCACCAATGCCCAGTGATGTCAATAGGTTAAGGACATATCTTGGACTTATAAATTACTATGGTAGATTCTTAAATAATTTATCATCAGAACTTCACCTCTTATACAAATTATTGGAATCCAAATCAAAATGGAATTGGGATACTAGCTGTCAGTCATCCTTTGAGAAAAGCAAGGAGTTATTAATAAAAAGTTAGGTTTTGCTATCATATAACCCAATTTTTCCAAATCAAGTGATGTGTGATACTAGTCCATATGGAGTAGGAGGGGTGGTCTTCTATATTATGGAAGATGATACTATAAGACCTATAACTCTTGGGCCACACACGTTGTCTAAAAGTGAACAGAAACATGCTCACATATAAAAAGAGACTTTGGCTTTAGTGTTAAGCTGTAAAAAAAATTCCATAAATTTTTAATTGGTAGGTCCTTTAAACTAATAACAGATCTTCAGCCACTTACATAACTGTCAAGTGCTACAAGAGGGGTATCTGTAATGGCAGCAGTAAGAGTACAACGCTGGGCAATCCTTTTAGCAGCATATAATTACCAGTTGGTATAAAAAAAAGGAGGTAAGATTCCTGAAGCAGATGCACTGTCAAGACTTCCTAGTGAAGAAATAAAATAGTCAGAACAAAGTATTATTTTCTTTTGTCCATTTATAGATTTACCTATCTCATCCAAAGAAATTGAAAGATAAATAAGTAAGAACAAAACTCTGAGGGCAGTTTTGGATTTTAAGTTGAAGAAAATTGCCTTATAAGGGGAAATCGAGTAGTTATTCCTACAATATTCCAGGAAGCAATCTTAGAAATATTGCACGAATAACATCCTGTAAAATGAAAGCTCTTTCGCATCTATGTGTGGTGGTCCAGACTAGGCTCAGACATGGTACGCAAATGTGACATTTGTCAAATGACACAAAAGGACTAGTAAAGGCAACTTTACATAATTTGTCTTAGCCCAACAGGAAGTGGGAACGAGGTACATTTAAATGTTGCTACAAAAGACAAACATAACTTCTTGATTATAGTTGACGCTTAGAGTAAATGGGTGGAAGTGTTTCCCATGAAGTCTATTAAATCCACAAAAACTATTGAGAAGATTCGGACATGTTTTGCAGCCTATGGTTGCCCAGAGAAGATAATGTCGGGTGGACGATCACCGTTTGTTTCCAAAGAGTTTGAAACTTTTCTAAGAAGGAATGGGGTAAAGCATATCTGCTCTCCTCCCTACCATCCACAGTCAAATGATCAAGCCATAAGATAAATTGTTTTGTCCTTGCCTATAGTAATACACCACATACACTTAAAGGAAAGACGCCAGTGGAATAATTCCTTGGCTATAAACCAAGAACAAGACTTTCACTCTTGAAACCGAGCTTGACTCAAAATATTGAGTCAAGGCTAGAGAAGATAAAGATGAGTGCGGATCGTCATCGAGGGCCTAGGTACAGTTTTGTAAGGCATCAGAATGTATTAATCAAGAGTGTAAGGAATGAAGAGGTTCAATATATGTCTGGAGTGATTAGAAGTGTAATTAGTGCAATGAAGTACTTGGCGGTGGTAAAGAGACAATGTAGTTTCGTGAATGAAGATAATTTCCGCAGCTTGGAAATAGGAGCAAGTGAACTTCATAAATATGTAAAGGATACCACTCAATTATCAGATTTACAACAGGCACCTTTAAGTGAATAATCAACCAACCAGCAACAATTCTTCCAGCTAGATTACAGAGGAAGTCACAAGCTCAAACTCACCAAATAAATTAACCACTAACAATTCCCTTGGAAGAGAGACCCTAAACACCCTTTCAACAGACAAAACCGGCATCTAAAAGGTCAACTAACATAGAAGAAAATTTAGAACCTCTGTTGAGACGGTCAACGCGTGTGGTTCGTTCTGCAAGAAGATTGAACTTGTAGTTATGTACCAGAAAATGTGTAAGTGTGAAGGTGTCTTAAGATATTAAAGTGAAGAAGCAAGAAGGCGGTGAACGGGAGAGCAAAAAATTAGTTTTTGAGGTAGCTGGAAAATTGATGATCTGTGGAAGTAGAATGGAATGAAATTAAAATTGAACATACAGAACTATATCCAAAGTGGGGATTTATTATTATATAGAACTAGATGGTTGTGACCATTGAATACACAGATAAGGTAGGGGTAAGAAATACAACACAAACCAAAATTAATAATTCTAAATAGTCTCAAAATCAATTAACTACAAAGCACTATGCAAGAAAAATAACTCTAAAATGTGCCAATTTTCTAGCATGTTAAATATATTAACTCCACTAAACTCCAGCATCAAAATTGGCTCACCACAAAAAGGGTCTCTATTATTTTCAAACTCGATCAACCCGCACAGTTGCGAGTCAAATGTGACACTGCTCTTGAAGGATGGTGCGCACATATGCCTGAGGAAATGTGATACTACTGCATTCTCGCAGTTGGGTCTTTTTCACTGTCGATAGGGGCTTATTTAAATATTGTTTTCTTGGTCTTAACTCAAACTGTCTAATTTTTGAGTTGTGTTACCTTTCTCGCTGGGGTGCAATATGGTAATATCCCATTCTTTTTCAAAACACTTGAGTTAATAATTTACTAATAGCATGTTGTCTTCCACAATGACCTTTGGAATAACGTGAATACTAAAAAAATATGCTTTAGCTTAGCTATTACTTCATGCAATTGTTCACAATTTATAGGTAAGACCTCTAACCATATACAAGTATCATATATGATTTACCACCATACTCATTGCTTTTTTGTCATTATTAATGCCTCATTATTATTAGCGAGGTTTTGAAATCCACTCTTTCTACTATCACTAAATTGCAACTGTCCTGAAGGTGAATGAACTACTTCAGTCAAAAATGCTTCATCTTCAACCTTATATTTAATATGCGTCCCAGGGATCAAGTCAGCTATATGCATAATCTTACCCGGTGGTTACTTACCAACTAATTAATATTTTAACATTTTAAATTCATTCTCTGTAACTTAATATACAATATTTTGCTAACATTTTTGTTCATTAGTGAGGTTATGATTAGGCTTATGATTAGTGTGCACGTCCACTTTATATCCATAGATAAAATACTGTAGTGAAACTTATCACATGCAAAGACAATGCTTAATAGTTCTGTAGCATTTATTGGGAATATATGCTCCAAAAATAAAGAATAAAACTTTATTCTCAAGAAAACTTACCAAAAGTCCCCCACTGTGCTGCGCCAACTGACTGTTTCCCACACTCAAGAATAAAAACGTCTTGCCTCCACAAAAATATTGTTCGTCTGAATGAGGAATAAACATTGAGCTAGTAAAATGGTCTATCCCTCATGGCGGGGTGTGGATGGGTGGGTGCAATACGAGTGTAATTCATCGAGAATGTTCATTTTGCTCCACGCATGTACATTTTTAACCCCTCCCTCCCGTCATTGTGTCTTGTTTACCTATGTCTTGTATTCACCCCTTATTCCCCTCTCTGAGTTGATATAAGTGTATAATTACTCGTGTTGTCCATCATGGAGACTACTTCTCGGCAGGGCCGTCCCCTAGGACACACCTTGGGTCTCAAGGTACGGAAACCCCTTTTTCGGCAATTGTAATTTGAAAACTCTAGTGGCGTCGTATCCGGCGTATATATGATGGCAGATCATTTAAGTCTTAGGAAATATTCTGAGAATATCAAGTTTAAAATCTTTGCGTAATATTTAATGTATAAATATGTCAAATCATTTAGGTCTTATGAAATATTTTGTAAATATCAAGTCTAGAATCTGTGCGTAATGTTTATATTGTAAATATGTCTAATCGTTTTAAGACTTAGTAAAAATTCCGAGAATACTGAACTTAAAATCTTTTTGTCTTACTTAAATTGTAAATTTTTCAGATCATTATGACTTAGTGAGATTAGTGAAGTTTGAACTTTTTGTTGTGAATATGTCTTATATTTTGGACTTAAATTTATTTTAACGTCATTGTGGAGGTCGTGACCGATTCTAGTCTTGGAATATTTTAATCTTACCTGGAGTCGCATTTAACAGACGAATGTTTATCTAAAATGTCCATCAGGCAAATGGAAGTTTTTCTTGTTGTCAACATAAAGTATCAAGTAATTGTATTATTGATTCCTTTTTACTTTTTGGCCCATATGGCGAAAGTTTTGTGTTATCACTCGGAAGGAGTAAGTTGGTTTGTATAGCCAGATTTTGTATGGTAATATTTTCCGTCATTTAACTCATTGGCCTTGCGGGCCTATAGAGTCCATTGTTCTTTTGTTTTCTACATTATGTCGTAAACTAATAGCTTCACAAATAGTAAACTATCCCAATTGTACAACTAAATCACCTTCTTTTTTATATACTCTGTTCAAGTTTATTTTTCAATATAAATAAAACTATATATTGTTATCCTTGACATATTTCTTTTAATCCAGGTTTCCTTCTCTGGTCATCCTTTTTGATGTTAAAGACATAAATATTTTAGGAGTATGAGTTCAAGGAAAAAATAAGTAAACTGGCCTTGTTTACCTTCTTTTGTATTTCTCACAGCCCTCTGCAAATTTACTACATTTATTATTTTATTTTGTTGTTGTTGTTGTACACCAGCCTTATTCTTCGGGGAAGAGTAAGGGCGGTGGTACAGTTCCTTTTCAACTTGGTCAAGCCTTATTTTTTTGTTTCTGTCAATCTTCTAGAAAAGTAAGCGATTCTCCTACCTTCCTGCAAGAATACAACATAGACCATCTTTGAATGAATCACACTGTAAAGTTATTTCCTTTCTTGAATCAAATATTCCAATTAAAGGCGCTGAGCAAAATAAGCTTTTCAAAAGATTCACCACAGAAGAATGTGCAGGTAGCCACTGCCATTCCATATTTTTCTTAAGTAATTCTCTTAATGGAACAGTTACTGGTGACATGGTAGTTATAAATTTATGTAGGCAGATAATCATTCATAATATACTCTACAATTTGGTTTTGTTATTTTGATCCTCTATTGCCATGCTGGCCTTGACATGGTCAAAATCAGATTTTTTCCATCCTCGGAAAACAAATGTCTCAAGTAGCTCACTACACTTGTTTTATACTGAGTTTTACTCTCATTAAATTTAACATTCAAACTTCTGGATTTGTCTAAAATTAATTTCAGACTTTGGTAATTACTTTGTTCATTTTCAGCTGCTATAAATATCATAAAAATAAATTATTGTGTTTGACATATCACCCAAATTCTTAACATTAGCTTTATGAAATTTTACAGGAGCACTGCTAATGCCGAAGGGCATTCGATTACATTTAAAGCAACCGAAAGGTGTACTGAATGTACAGTACATAGATTGCTAGACTCCACATCTAACTCTCAATGATAAACTCCTTCTTTTAAATCTAGTACAGTAAACATTGTTTTATTATTTAGATTAAGGCTGATTTACTCTAATGTTGGTATTTCAATAAAGTGCCTTAGTATTGCTTTATTCAAATTTTGAGGGTACATGCAAATCCAAATTGAACATTCTGGTTATTGAATGGCCACTAAAATGCTAACCCAACCTTTGGGGCTACTCAGAGCCGACCTCTAGCAGGTGTGAACGGGTAATCTACCCCTGACCCCAAGTTAAGGGGGCCCCCACGCCTCAGGTCAGAAAAAATTACATCGAAAAAATAAAAATGATAAGTTGTATCTGATCTTGGCCATCGCCCCACTGACGCTTTACTCTCACGTAGTACCCTCTTCCGTGGCTCTGTCTCTGTCGTTGGAGAAGTTTTGATTTGCATGCTACCACCCTACTGACTCATACTACCACTCCCAGAAACGAACCCAACCCCGCGCGCCCACATCACTCCATTCCACTTAAGTTCCAGTCGTCATTGTCAATTAGACCTGTGCTATGTTTGTTTACTTAGCTGCTGTTTACTTCATTGAGTTTCAGTTCAATAAAAAAAATTGCATGCACTTAACTGGTTAAAACAGGCCAATCTGGATGCTTTTAGCTATAAGGGACCTCACATCAATATACAATGTACAGGGACCCCACTCACAGGATTTGCCCAGAGCACCGCAACTGCAAGAGTCATCCCTGGGTCTACTCACTTTACTAGTATAACTTCTTTTTCTAAACTTATCAATTTATCAAAACATTTTAATCTTAATTTGCATAAAACTCATCTTGATGGCCTAGCAACTGGCTCAAAGTCAGGTTTTATATTTAATTTGACTGCAATGAACAAATCTCTGTTTGCCTTAGAACTTAACTTTAGAAATGTCGCTACCCACGCCCCATGGGCCTCACGTGTCAGAATGGGCTTGGTGGGATGGATAGGTAGCAGAAAATAATTGTGGGGGTCGCTTAATCTGGCTTATTGAAATAGATTAATGAAGCTGTATAACGTGATGTAAAATTTAAAACTAATTTAAATATTTTGGAAAAAGGTACTCATTCTGTCAATGTCCCTACTCAACAGTCCGTGCCCTGACCTACCTTCAATGCTATAACCCTAGCAGGTGTTGAACACCCGACCATCCAGTGCTGTGATCTTGTTATCTAGCTCTGACTTCTACTATAAAATGGGTTGAGGCGACCTCCACCGTGCAGAACAATGACTCAGGCTGTAGAATATACACATAAACTCCTGCTCCACTATCAAGCTTAAATTCAATAAACTTATCTTCTATCATTACTTTATATACCCACTCTTTTTCAAAGTTAATATAAGGCCTGTATTTATCAATTAGCTGACCTTTAGCTATTGTATCAAAAAAAAAAAAA
>CABFVX010001346.1:130566-144041 GCA_902151425.1 Timema shepardi | reverse complement strand
AAGATAGGGCGTACAAGTAGGAATTAGAAAATTTAAATTTGTCAGGAATGTAGAGGGATAACTTCAAATAACCACAGATACATTTTAAATATTAGTTATTTCTAAGGAGGCTGGTAATATAGGGGTCTCAAATTTCTAAAACTAAAAGACTAAACTTCTTCTCAAAGTGTTAAGCGATTTGACTTTAGTCAGGCGGGTATAAGGACCAATTCCTGAATTCTTAAATTTCAAAATGAAGTAGCGTAAAATAAGGAGGGATGGTCCCTTCAAAATGTTTCCTAAGCTGTATAAATACAATTTTTGTAATGGTAGAGACATGAAATATCACCATGTAATTTAATAGACCTACCTGGGTAGCTGAATGATGCCTAAACAAATGGAATTTCAAAATTGAAGCCCAAGAAATGGAAGCTCTTAAAATGTATACAACCAATATAGAACATAACGATGTGGTTAGGTTGAAATTTGGTAGGCACGTAAAATATCATATAAGATAACCAAATAAATCTCAAAATTTTAAATTGGAATTGTGGGAACCAAGGAGAGTGGAGGTGAGAGTAGATTGCCATTTTTCCAAAACAAAATTTACTTTTATGAATGAAAGAAAATTTAAATTCGCCAAGTTGGTAAAAGGACAACCCCACATAACCATAAAAGTGGAAAAGTTTGGAATTCGAAAATTTACTGCTGGGAAATGGGAGGGGCCCCTAAAATTTCCTAAACTAATAAAAAAAAACTCAGCATGTTGGAACACTAATATAAAAGTAAATGAATACACAAACTAAAGACTTTCTTAAAGTGGATACATCAGTATTGCAAATGCATAGCTAAAATCAAAAGATAAATTATTTCATATTTAGGAACGACATAACAATTAAAATAAACCAATATTCAGGTGACATAACTTGTTAACCGTGATTCTCTTTGAAATTTCATAAGCATGGGAATCTTCGAAATTTTGAATCTTAATTCGAATCTTGCTAAGATTCAGATTCAATTCGAGCTTTCTAGTCTTAGTATTAGAGAGATTCGTGGTGGATTCAAAATTTTGAATATTAGTAAATTTCAGATTCGATGGGCCTAGTTTGAAATTCAAATCTTTTCATACTAAGAATAGTTTCAACTTTCTAGTCTTATACAGCAAACCATTATTAAAAAAAAAAAAATTATTTCGTTAATAACCTTTCATAAAATAGTCATAAGGCTTTGTTTATTTGTTTAACTTAAGATTAAGTTTAAAATATTTTCAAAGAATCCTAAGGATATGTTATTTGATTTGGATTTGAAATACTTTCAAAATAAAATTATTCGGTTCTGATTCAAATAGAAATTTTATTTTTGCTATAATATTCGATTCAAAAAACATTCTGTGCATGATATTATTCAGAATCGATTCGAGCTGATTTGCCAAGATTCGAATTAGACTCGGAATGTTAAATAATGGATTCGCACGGACTTAGAATCATGGTGATTCATATTTAATATGTTTCTGTAACATAGTCCATTATTTAATATATGCTCTATGGTGAAATGTTATCTCTTTTTCAAACATGTTTCTATGGTCGTGATTAGGTAAATTTTGCTTTGGCAAGGTAGCGCGACGGCCGCCCCGTGATTGTGTTTGTTTGTGCACTCAGTTTGTAGACTAGGTAATATTTTCTTTCTAAGATTTTTATTTTTTATTACTAATTGCATAACTGGTCTGTGATTGCTATGGTTAGCTCAGAATTGTACAAGGAGGTACTATCAAAGTTATAACAGTTGAATGTTCACCAATAAAGTAAGAATGCTATAACTAAATATTACTTCAAAGCTTGATCTAGTACATTATGAAATCTAAGTGACCAGAATATTATGAAATATATCAAGGTCTAAATTTGTTTGACACACATTTTAATCAAATTTCTATGTTATTATTGTATTGGTATTTTGATTATACCAATCATAATTTAAGTTTCAAGCCTGTATAAACTACATAAACAGAACTTTTTTCTTTACATTTTAGTTTATAATTTTTATACAAAATACTTAATAACTGTAGCTGCGATTAAAACCATATTTGGGGATAGTTAAGAGTATTTTTTCATATACTTTGTATTCTCAATGATTTTACTCACTTTACTAAAACTCTATTTTACTCTGTTAAAAATATTTATTTTTTAAGATCAGGAATTATACTATAGTAAAATAATCTTAAACTAAAAAAGTTTTCAGTGTAATTTTAAACTTTATATTTATTTCTATTCCCCTTTACTAAAATTAAGAGATATTTAATTTTCCATACAAATAAAAGAAAATGTTGGAAGAGTGAAACTGGACAAAACATATGTTTTTGTTGTGCAATCCTAAAAGCGCGCTATTTTCAGAGATTTTACTATAAACTGATTTAAAACAGATTTGTTAACTTTCATTGCACATCACTATAAAATACTGCTGAATATAATCATTTCAGTGTTTGAATTAAGAAGGTATTACCAAATATCTACTCAGGAAACTCTTATTATTGTATTTTCTATGCATTTAACTTTTTTTTAGTTTATAAAGTAGCATATTACTTGTATATTTTGTTTATATTAATTTGACAACAAACTGTAAAAAAAATAATGCAACCTTTACAAAATAAATATTTAATTGTAATTGTATTTTGTGCGCTATCCGCGTATTTACTCCAATGAATTAGGAATGAGGAAGGTAATTTGTTTTAAATATTTACCCATATTTGCTTTGAAAGAGAATTATAAGCATACAAGGAAAAAAACACTCTCAATACACCCAATTGGGATTCAAAAACTGATATCCCAGTTATTTGCAGTCCAGTCTAACGAAGAAGTGAATCCTAAAGAAGAATTATTGTGACGGCAGTAGCTGATCACAAAATATTTAATAATTCATTTACAAGTGCATTTCCAAGACTCGTGTCACGTTTAAACTATAGAAGCACTGGCATTGTATATTTGGGTTCAACACTCCAATTGTTTGAAGAGTTTTGGTCAATGAAAGGGGGGTGATGTGGGGTAAGGGATTACCGCTACCTGGATTATTGTACTCTGAGAAACGGCAGCTCTTAACTTGTCTTTCTCACGAGGAACATTTTGAAAGTGAGTTGTTTTAAAAAATTCACACGTGGAAGCGCTGTTATCACTGGATATTTTAAGCTCTACCTGAGTCGAGGGGCGCAACAAATCTCCCGTAAGGCTACGTATCTGTTATTTCCTTATCTGTGCCCATGATTAATTGCGACGCTAACTTAAAACACCAGATTATCGACATATTTTATTTTCTAGTGTTTAAACATATAGTTTAGATCAAACTCCGAATGGATGTTTACAAATTATAATACTGTGTCGTGACACATTCTACTACATCGATACACATACATTCATTCCATTAATGATTTATTTCAAATCTCCTCAAATAACCAACTAAGCTTTGTGCTTTCTCCTGGCTGTAGAACGCATGCGTTGTCAAATGCGCATGCACACTGATTTAAGATGGTTGGTTCTGAGATTTGATTGGTTCTCCTGTGCCGATCATCTGAGGCAGAGCGGCGGCCAAATTAGAGATGAGTTAAACTTCAGCTCGCGCCGAGTAGGCGGAAATCTTATGATTGACTCAGAGCTTGTCACGTGACCACATTTCCGTTCTGCGCTAGTTTTTCGGTGAACGTGTGATTCCACAATAAGTAGTCATTGCCAACTGGTGAACTGGCTGGGTGTGTACTGTCAGTCTCCCAATGAATGAAGAGCAAGAAGCAGCTGTGTGGTATTTCCTCAACAAGCGAGTTCCAACGAGTAACTGAAACTGAACGGATTATATTGGCCGCTGTGTAGTTGGCGGTGCGTGGCCATCCCCACCCATTGCATTCTGTGTCTAAACAACTTATCGCGTGTGTACTGCTCGTATTCTCAATGGCCGCGTCGTGCAAGAAGATTCCATTCGCTCTGTAGGCCGTGGTGACCGAACTACCGCTAGTGCGTGGGCGGCCTAATACCTTACACTTGCCAGGAACAGATCAAGGTCGAGTCATTTGCTGCTATATTAAGACAAGCCACCAGTTTGTAAGACATGTTCCTTGAGGTGTCTCAGTTCAGCTAGTAAGACACGTTCCTAGAAGACGTATATGACGAGTCGAAGCCTAGCCATTTGACGTAGACCCTATCTCCAAAATGTCTGAAGATCTTATCTACAGGATACACGTCCGGATGTGATATCTTCCAAAGCTCATTGACGTAGCATCCTCAAGTGATAGGTTTCCCTCTCATATTCTCCACTAGAAAGCTCTTAGAATTTATATCGTCGATTTTACATACCCTTTTGCGAAAACGTCCACATGCTTATTGATACGAACAATATCTCCAACTTTAAAACTTGTTCGGTGTAGGAACGACCGTTTTAGCATGCAGATAGACAGTGCGTTAAAGGCTATCGTCATTAAATTCTATCGGTACTATCTTAATAGTCAAGTGTGCTGTTCCATTACACTTGTCGAGTAAAGAATCGATCATATCGATCCATATATATGATCCTTTAGACATGAATCTCGTCCACTTCATGTTCTTGAGAGTTCAATTGAATCGTTCAACCACACTTGCCTTGACGTTGCTTTATGCTGGATAATGATTGATCCTCTTTATTGCCATAATAGCTTTGAAATCCTCGTTATAAAACTCTACTACTTCACTATCTATCTGCAGATGACGTATATAGGTAAAAGGTTTACGGTCACCTTTCTAAGGACGTGTGCCATAACTGCAGTTATGTTCGTCCCCTTCACTGCCCTGATGGGTACAGCCCAATCCCGTTTGGGATACACGTCATTGATGGCGAGAAAGTACTTGTATTATTTATTAGATTGAGAGTAAGGTATCCTGTAGTAACGTGTTCAATCTTCATACGCTAACGTGATTTCTGGCGAAAGGACATCTTGCAGGACGATCACGCAATATCCTCTTTGACAAACATGATTAGACAATCATTCCAGCCTCGCGTAGTTCTTCGATGATGTAAACAAGTCGTTATCGTCTGCTAATTGACCAACTACGGTCGATTCATGCAAAAGTCTTAATTTATCGACCAATTCGTTCGGGTCATCCCAATAGCTCATTCTAGACTATAGGTTTTATGATAACGTAAATATTTTAATTTTGTGCGTGACTTAAAACGGCTGTAAGGTTTATTCCTTATTCGGTGTGCGTTTGTTTCTTCGAACATATACTAAAATACCTTCAGATCCTCCTCGGTATACTTCATAGGCTCTTTTTGAAGAGTAATTCCAAACTTACCCGTATGTAAGGAGTTACGGTATTATTGAGAACTACAGTTCGTCACGCTCATTAAAAAGAACATATGTATCCCCGGTCGTGTTTCCACCGTAACGTACACCATGAGCTTTATCAGGGCGTGCTTGAGATGTATGAAGATAAGTAGGCATGCAATCTCTCGGGCAAGACTTCTTCCTCCTCCTTCTCCTTAGTCATCATCATCTTGTTTAGTGGTTTCGTGATTGGTGCATCCCGAACTGTTCGTACTTTCGTTTAATGATCTTACTCTCTATGATAATATCCTCTGCAACCTTTTCAACATGATTTCGGTTAAGAATGTATTAAAAATGTACATACTCCTTGTTATTTAAATTTAATTGAACGTAAGACACATCTGGACATGCAGCGTAAGAGGTAGCGTCGAAAACCTTTTTCATCTAGTTTATTCATCCTGAGCTAAGTAATTTAGTTTACCGATATGATCCGATCCGCCGGTTTTCGTATTAACCTCGATGCCTCCTCCATATTCTCGACAAAAGAATCTACTCGCTTACCTCTCATATCTTTGACTGTGTTGAGAGCCTGTATATGATTGTTATTGTGTTTTGCATCCACCCTATCGGAGTAATACTTGTTACAAGCATCTTTTATTGCGATGGGAGCTTCGATGTTGATGATCCTCCTCGAACCTGCATCGTAATTTCCTCTTGGGCTTATACTTAGATTCACTGTCGCCTCTCTGCTTATTGATTTATATTTGTAGAGACTATGGGCCAGTTTCATAGTCAAATTTAGTACGCCTCAAGTGCGGCGCTACACTAAATACAAGACGACACCTACCTAAACTCGAATGGAATGGGCCTTTTTCTTATTTGATATTGGCCCATTCCATTCGAGTTTAGGTAGGTGTCGTCTTGTATTTAGTGTAGCGCCGCACTTGAGGCGTACTAAATTTGACTATGAAACTGGCCCTAGGTTCGAATTTCGATATGAATGACATGAGGTCTCACCGTAAGCTGAATATAAGTGCATACTAATCAGGTAAGATTAAGGTATACAACCCGCAGCGTTAACATCCCTTATCGATTTTATGATATTTACTCAAGACTGACATTTGTACTTGTTTCCAGCATAATGAACACATTTCCTTTTGGAAGGTCATATCTGTGTTGACATGCTCGTCGTAGACTTGTTTCAAGTTTATATCGTCCAAAGGATTAGCAGGTTAACGTTATCTTTCACCATCGGCTTAGGAATTCGAGAGTAGGTCTAACCAAGATAAAAATATTATCTTGCTCTATGTCCACCTATACTGAAATATTCCTGTATATTATACTGTTTATCGCAAGTGTACGGAGAAATGATCTCACAATTTTCAGAAAAAGGGAAATAGCCCATCTCCTCCACGAGTTCTATGACTTGAGATAAACGTTGATACTTTGGCTGGTACAACAACTTGGAGTAAACGTACACGTTCCTGGATCGTAATCCATTTGGTTCCTCAATCAGACTGATCATAACATTCATTTTCCCACAATTTGAAGGTCCGAAAATGAGACAACGGATACTATCATGTAACAGCGTACAATGTCGCTGAGATAAATATTTACCCACATCATGTTCGTTATCGCGCACGGGTAGTGAGTGAATCTGCCTGTTTCACGAGCCTCATGTCAACTATCACGGCAATATACTGTCTATATAAACGTCAATCAGCACGTGTCATGAAGCAAAGAAAGGGAGATGGACTGCTGGATAAGATCATCAATACATTACCCTTTGTACCGTAAATACCTGGATACCAATACTGTGGGCCATGTACAAAATTGGCAAAATGTTTGAAACGAGGTTATACTGGTGTTAACGAATTAGACCGAACGTGTAGAGCATGATATTGCTTACTCCAAGGCAAAAAATCTGTTTGATTGTCATAAAGCATATCGTAAATTTACAGAGAAAGCTTGGAAAATACTACTCGCACCCGATTCAAAGTCACTACTACTCATCGTACGAAGAAGAGGAGAGGGCTCCTACCTATATTCCCTCTGATTGTCGCATTAGGATTTGTTGCACGAGGTGCCGCGCAAAGGAGCACGGCAGACACGAAACACTTGAGGAAAGCCCAGAGACACAATCGTACACTCGAAGCTATCGCGATGGGAAAGGGGATGTATCTTCGTCAGTACTCCAAAAACTGGTCGAAGCACTACTTAGACGAGTCAAATTCACGTCTCGCTTCACACCCCTGGAAACTAAACTCCCGTCCTGCTTCACTGCTCTGGATACTAAATTCACGCCCTGCTTCACACCCCTGGATACTAAGATCACGTGTCGCTTCACACCCCTGGAGACTAAGCTCACGTGTCGCTTCACACCCCTGGAGACTAAGCTCACGTGTCGCTTCACACCCCTGGAGACTAAGCTCACGTCCTGCTTCACACCCCTTGGGACTAAGCTCATGTCTCGTTTAGGCCGAGGGGTCCAGGTAGTTGGATTCGCCTTGCTCTTTGTCCCTCTTGACAAGGAGTTAAGAGTGTGAATCTCGCCCGAGAGCTATGTGGTTTGTTTCTCCCGTATAATTTTCACGGTGGTTTTCTTATCCTCTTTCAGCAACTTCCCTCATTCTTGCCCCTTATTCTATGCCATTAACAACGCCTGCGTCACACACTTCGATCGCCGCATCATCTAAAGCGCTACTCACAGTAAACTAGACTGCCGACGACAGGGATACGGCGGTTTGAATCTAGATAGTAGGGCTGGTATGGTATTTTTTCAAAATTGTTTTCCACGCCCTTTCCACGCAAATGTGGATACATTTCATATACATATTACCTTTCTAATCTCTAAAACAATAATCGTCATTAGTAAATAAGCGTATGACCCGAACTGGTAGTAAGATGCGGTGATAAAATTATTGCGCCCTAGCACACTATATCATGATACAATTGGTGGTTGCATGAGCTATGTTATCACAAGTTTTCCTTAATTTTCCACGCTTAATTTACACAAATGTAAGTACTTTTCCTATTAATCCTAGATTTCTCATGCACTGTATATTAACGTGTGGATGGATATCCGGGACGGGTGATAAAACGCGCTGCAAAAATAGGATGGTCAAGTCTTTTCATTTGACTACGTGGGATTTGCGTCCACCACATTCACAATTGTAAAACTAAGCACATTTCGATAAGGCTTATATTCTGGAACTTTATAATAATCTGGAACCTGAAATTGGATCATGGCATGGACATCATAAATGCCTCCTTTTGATGCTTTCTTTTCACCTAACCTAACTTAACCCATCCCAACCTAACCAACCTACCTATCCTCAACCAGATAATTTGACATATTAGCTTAAGCCCGTATCACACGACACTAGCTAGTACTTGAAATCCAGTGTGCTAGCACGTCATCATCTAGCATCGTGTGAATCAGAAAAAGTATACTGGTTCTGCCACTTGGTACTGGCTACCATACTAGTTGTGAGGATAGAACATGCGCTATTTTCGTACTAGTTCCGACACTAGTTTGTGTAATTCGACCAATCAATGCCCGCTCAGACTATGTGTAGAGTAAATAATAGAAATGGCGCCGACATGGTCTTCGGATGTGATTTAGTTGTTGGCGGAAAAATATTATAAACATCCTTGTTTATATAATACCAAATTGCCACAATATGACAATATATTTAATATATATAAATTCTATTTAAAACATGTCATCTAAAATTGACAAACTGTGTTCCAGACCCAATTTTAATCTAAATAAACTTGATAGAATGCCAACCTTGGTTTTTTTTCTAGAATATAACGTGTGTGTAGGCTTAAAAAAGAACATTTGTGAATCAAGGATACTGTACTTGGACACCCATGGGCTTAGGGGCTTCTGACCACATCGTAAATAAATGAATACAAATTTAGGGAGATACTAAACGTTTGTGTCACCCCGAATGTATACTACCTAACCTCCGAATGTATCATATTTAGCATCCTGCGACCATTATTTCGTCTTTCCCAACAAGTCCCGTGTCCATATTCTTTTTCTTAGGCTCCCTCTCATATTTTTCAATATCTTTATTAGCAATTAATGCAGCTGTTGCACCCGAAATTAATCTCTGAATTTCCATAAATATTTGCACTAGAATCTAGTACCAAACTAGCAGCGTGTGAATACTCTAGTCCTGTTTCTATTATACTAGCTAGTATACAGATATCTAGTCGCTAGCTAGCACACTTGATTTCTAGTACGAGCTAGTGTCATGTAATACGGGCTTTAGGGCGGAAACTTCCTCGCGCGAGAGTAAAAGGAAGACAAGGACAGTCAACTAATGTGCCCAATGTGTGGTGCCTCTTCCCTGCTCCCATATAAGCATGTTGAATATGGCTGACTTATCATCCATCCTAGAAAAACTTGCCGCGGTCGCAAATACCATCCACTAGTCCGCCGGATTTTAAATGAGTGTTTTTAATTAACGTTGTTTTAAAAACAAAAGTGATTGTGTATATTGTTTTAGTTAATTATTGATGTTACCGTTTTGACGAATGATGCAAAGAATCCTCCACACTCACTCAAGGACATGTGCTCCCATTAAATGGCTGAAATGTACAACACATTGATTGGTCAAGTGCAACTGATAAACACGTATGAAAGGTCTACAATCACTGCAACTACATCACCATTTAGTGACACGTTAGCACTCCTCTAGTAAAATAACGGCTTTTTTTTAAATATAAAAACGTTTGTGAAACAATGAAGTTGCTCTTTACTTTGAAAATAATTAATAAAAAGTTAATAAATCACACTCTTGCAACGTCCGAGTAAATACAAACATCTCAATGGCTCGGACCAGCTTAAGGGGAACCGAGCGCGTTATAAACTGGTCAGGGGCCGAAATGAGTAAATATGATCAAAATACCCCTTCCACTCCTAAAATACTGACATATATCAGCACTGGCTGAGAATCCGTCAGTTCTGAGGAAGTATTTTTTATTTTAATAAAATCGAACTTAATTACTACCCACTTTGATGGCTGCTTGGTCTAATCTAAGGCGTCTCGGAATAAACTAGGCTGCCGATGGCGGGGAGATCAGTGATAAAATCCCGGTTGGATGCATTGAAAATAGTTTTACTAACTGGTTTTTCCTCTCACCTCCATGCAAATGTGTATAAATCATTACTCTGAATTAGTTCCAACTTATTCATTCCTAAAACGTTATTTTTTATTTGTTAGATATACTTTTTGTGTTTCTAGCAAAGATTTGTTTGTCCGTTGCATTGCACTCTGTTGAGAGGTGTGCGAACTAATGCCTACCGCAATGGCTCATAAGGTTTCGGGGTGGTCATCGACTGTCTTGTAACACATTTGTTAGTTGCGATGAAATATGCTTGGTAGATGAAGAAATATTAGAAGAACCTGTAGCAACCAAATAAACTACAACTACAGTAGCCCCATGGCTTCTTTGGTGCTGACTGACAGCTTTAAAAAGTTACCAGACCAAATTACGTATACCTACGCCGCACCAGATGATCTGCAAAAACATGTGTTTAGCAGCTGTCACTTCTGACAGTAAAATGTTAGGTATATACCTAAATGTTGACTGTCAGAAGTCAGCTATGAGCTGTCAGTCAGCACCAAAGAAGTCATGGGGCTACTGTACACAGCTGTCATTACAAATGAATTTCGTGAAGCCATAAAAGATGTATAAAAAACAAAAGAAACAAAACCGATCACTAGAGCAAGAATTAGCTATGTTTAAAAACGCGCAAAGAACTAAAAGACTTCATCTTTACGAACTACTTTCTACAATAAAACCAGCATAAACTTATTCCGAAAGGATATTTTGGTTGAGTAGTAGTTTTTGTACTAAACTGATACTGATATATCAATAAATGCTATTGTTTTTCCGAAAAGACGTCATCTGCAAAATATCATAAATATACCTAATCATAAAATCAATAAAAAGATTTTTTGATATGGCTGATTTTTCTTTAAAAAATATTATTTTCCTGTTCTTAAATTAGATAAGTATTTCATATCGTTGAAGAGAGTGCAGCTCCAGTATAAATGGTCTTTACCGCAATTCTACTTTATATGTATAGGCTACAATAATTAATACTAAACATGACCAAGTCACGCGTATAACCCGAATGGGTAGTAAGATGTGGTGGTAAATAAACAAAACAAAAACTACCATTGAACCTTCTTTAACAAGTTTAACCGATTTATTGTTCAGGGGATATGATTATACAGTGATTATATATTTTTTCACTTCAATAAGGACAATAGATAATTTTTAGTACTAAAACCAATTAGTTTTTAGCACCGCGTCTTACTAACCGTTCGGGCTATACGCCTATGTACTAATTACACTAATTGGTTAGGGATTAGGAAACCTTAATTTAGGGAAAATGCACCCGCATTTGCTTGTAGATAGCGTGGAAAACCATTAAAAATCACCCTCAGTGCACCCGACCGGGATCGAACCTTAATCTCCTCGTCTTCGGCAGTCTGGTCCAACGAGAGTAGCGTATTAGTCCACGCAGCCACCGAAGCGGGTAATAACAACATATATTTAACGGTGTTTGAACAGAGCTAATGTTGAGAAAAATCTGTAAGATAGCGTTTGTGTCGCCGAGGAAAAGGTCGCAGCCACCGAAGCGGGTAATAACAAAATATATTTAACGGTGTTTGAACAGAGCTAATGTTGAGAAAAATCTGTAAGATAGCGTTTGTGTCGCCGAGGAAAAGGTGAAAATGGTTGCTATCGTTTAGTTCCGTTGATAGAAAAAAAACCTATCTTTGTCAGCGGTGGAGTGACTGGAAAGTCTTGGGAGAAATTTTGAGGTTGGGTAGAGAGTTTGGGAGAGGGGGAGGGTTAACAGATAGACAGTCTTCTCTGGCTATTATGAATGAAAACGGTAAGTCAGGGACCAAACTAAACCATCGGTTCATTTTTAAAGTTAGCCTTAACTTGATTTAAACACTAAGCTCATTTATTTTATTCCAACGATGATTGGCGGTTAGGGTTCTAATCCCGAATGGGTAAACAAAGGGTGCATCTTTCGCAATAGTTTTTCTTTGTCCCTCCACAAAAATGTGGGTACATTACCTTTGTTTAAGATATTTTTCATTATTAACACAGTGTAATTAATAAAAATAAAAATATTAATTACACTAAGTGTGCTATATACAGATATGCCGAACTAGTAGAGTGAGAGGAAACGGGGGAGGGGGGGTATGTTAAGTATTTAAAGCATTATCTCTACATGATGTCGAATATGAGTATTTGTTAATACGGTATTATTTCAATTAAAAAATAACATCTGGACACGGGAATAGAACTTGGGACCTACAAACTATATTTTGATAGTTGTTATAAAACTAATTCGTTACGCCTGAACAAAGGGTAAGGAATACATTAGAAAAATCATTTAACAAGAAATAACCTAAAAAAGAATGATTGAAAATGTAGGCTTATATGTGTGCTATAATTTATTGATGTAGACATTCTGTGCACAAATACACATATTGTTAGTGTCCATCCGGACACGTCTGTAGCGTGGACCTAGCTAATACAGTGGTGGCTCTCAAATTATGTTCCGTGATGCCATTTTAGGTTGTCGGTGCTATTATTTTTTAAAACTTTTTTTATCACCGCGTGTCTTACTACCTGTTCAGGCTGTACGCCTTTGTACTAATAACTCTAATCTTAAATCTAGGACAGACACAAAATCCATCCCCCGCCCGTCAATTCATCACTGTGAAAGGGTAAACCCACATTACAACAATGATAAATTTCTCGGCCATGCCAGGAATTGATCCCGGGACCCTTTACTCCGTAGGTGGACGCACTACCGACGGAGCTAAGCTTCGTAATTTTCTAGCATAGTATTTTTTTTCTAAGTTATATCTACAATACAATTAATACACTTTTTTTTTCACAAAAGGGCTAATTTGTTTTTAAAGACAGGTGGGGAGAGTGCACAGCATAGACTTTTTTGCTACTGTAAATAAAAAAGAAATTTTTACTTAAAACTCGTAAGATATTTTTGAAACGAGATAATAGCACATTCTACCAAAGAACATAAACTAAATAATAAACACTCTTAAAGAAAAGAGGAACATCACACCCACAGAGTATTAAAGCAATTTCCAAATTTAAAGATTTCCGGTCTATATATATATATATATATATATATATATATATAATATAT